>JBBBDQ010000383.1:4092500-4241886 GCA_037127315.1 Ascarosepion bandense
TGCAGTGGAAAGAGAAATTAGTGAGCCGAGTTCGATTTCCAGTTGAATAACCTGCATTCACTTAAGCACTGGTACCCTTGGGAAAGGTATTAATCCGTCCATTCCCTCCGGTTATGGGTTAAATAACAGAGTAGGACTTGGGGACCATGCCCTTAAAAACAAATCCCAATGAATCTTGATACTCGAAAAAAAAAAGTATTACTAGACACAAAACTTATATATATATAAAAAAAAAACAATAAATTGTTGAAAGAGAAAAAGTATTGCTAGCAATAAAAATAAATAGACTTTAGTTGGCGATAAATGACCCGCCGAGGTTGATATGCCATAAAACAAAAACAACCAACCAACCCATGTTTTGGAGTCACATTTTAACTATAACTCTATCTTCAAGCGATGGGAGATCCGAAGACGAATTGGCATGGCAAAGGACGCGTTCCAGAAGATGAGCAAAATACTAACACACAGGAAGATCCCAATAGAAACGAAGAAAAGAGTGCTAGACTGCTACGTGATGTCAGTTCTTCAATACGGCTGTGAATACTGGACAATATCATCGAAAATGAGGACAAAACTGGAAGCGGCCGAAATGTGGTTCTACAGAAGGATGCTACGGATATCGTGGACTGAGCATACAAGCAACGACGAAGTGTTAGAAAGAATGGCAACAAAAAGGAAATTGATGCTGAGCATCAGGAAGAGACAACTGAAGTTCCTGGGACATGCAATGAGGAAGGAGAGCCTGGAGAACCTGATACTGACTGGACAGATAGAAGGAAGGAGAGACAGAGGAAGGCAGCGGATAACATATTTGCAGAGTCTGATCAGGTGGATGACGGAACGGGGGTTGCCAGGAGCAACAGGAGCAAACATACTAAGAGCCACAAGGGATAGGGAGACGTGGAGATCCATGATCGCCTACGTCCTGAAGGGACAGGGCACATAGAAGAAGAAGAAGAACGGAAAAAAAACTTTTCCCAAAGAAGCCTCTGTGTGTGTGTGTGTGTGTGTGTGTGTGTGTGTGTGTGTGTGTGTGTGTGTGTAATGCAATGACCAAAAGTATTTGAACGTAGAAGTCTTGTATTTTATTATAAAAATTATTAACAAGGAAAAATATGCAATTTTTTTCAACTCTACAATGCTGGTTAAAGTCTAAACAAAACGGTAATAAAAATCCATTCAGTCTTAATGAAAAACTTATCATGATAGATATCATTTAAGAATTCATTGCGGTCCGGATATTTATGCATTTGCATCGTCAGTCAGTGAAGTTTATACGTTATACACGGGCTGGGTCCTGGACATGACGGTTAACTGCATCCGGCAGCAAGGACTCTGATTATAGAGGTTGTAAGGAGCATGGAACCACCTCTTAATTGCTGTTGTTCCCAGGTCCACCCTGACCCAGAGTGGTAGCACCTGTTAGTGTCCCAGCTATGGGCAAATAGTTAACCCCTAAACTGGTTTCAAAACACTATGAAAGTATAAAAATATACTTTTATAGAAATATATACATAAAAATAGACTTTTATAGAAAAATATACGTTTTTTAAGGTAAATTTTACCAACAATACATTTTTGAAGGAAAAAAATATTCTTAGCAAACATTTTTGAATACAAAACTAGAAGACATTTTCAGTTTTCTAAAATAAAAAAAAATAAAAGCAAAATTATTTTATTAAACTCTGACTTAATCAACCTTCTCACGATTACTGAATATTAAAAAGTACCTTAAAACCCCATCTTATAGGCATTAAATAACTCACATAGGTGTTGATATGCCGGTAAACCAAACTCAAACTCAAACACGCTCGAACTATCATGTCACGAAAGAGACGTGACTGACTGGAGAAATATTTTTCCGCAGTAGGTTGCTATTGTTTTCTGAGGCAGACTGGTTGCCAACCAAGTCTATAGAACCCAATCTGTCCTACTATCTAACCCATAGCTGGAGGGAGAAGAGACGGATTAATACTTTTTCAAAGGGTATTTGCGCGTAAGTGAATTCAACTGGATATCCGCTGATCCGCAACGTAGAAACCGCATAAAAACTAATGAAAATCTTTTGACAAAGTCTCATTAGAATCTGCTGTCATCACAGATGGCATTGATCAATTAACGAATTCCCGAAACTATGCTATCACGAGTGGATAAAAGTTCACAACCAAACAAAAAAAAGAATCAAGTCAGCAATATAATGGTAGTTTCATCTACAGGGTCATTGTCAAGATGCTAGATATTGCCGTCAATACTAGTGATTCAATATATCTTGTAATTGAAGAAGTTTGGCAGCATCGGTTGCATTCCTTGATCAAGTTCTGCACTGCATATTCGTTCGAGATTAAAACGAAAAATGATAAGAAATAACAAATCAAGTCAAACGTTAATCCGAAAGAAGATCCAGAACGATTTCTAAGCAGCTGGAAAATCAATTACTAACAGAATTACTAGAATTGAAATCCTGAGCAATGACTTAAAATTCTTTACCCCACGGGAAATATAGTTGTAAAAATATGTCACCAGGACTGTCGGGGGAAAGTTCACTCATGAACATTCAGTGAAACAATTTTTTTTTTAAAACGAAAGAAAAGCTTTGGCCACAACAAAACACAGATGGACAGGCCTATGTAAATAATTAAAATCCCCACAGTAAGACACAGAGTTAGAAATATCACATAAAATACTATATTTATTGTTCCAGAAGTGCCAACTTGATTTAGTTTGGTTTGTTTTGCGACATATCAACCTCTTGGGGGTCATTTAATACCGAAGCATTAGTTCCCTCCAAAACATATTTTTGTTGATAACATTTTCCTTCAAAAATGTTTTGTTGGTAATATTTTTCCGTCAAAAATGTTTTTTTGGCAATATTTTTCATTCAAAAAAGTTTTGTTGGTAATGTTTTTCCTTCAAAAATGTTCATGTATATATTTCATAATAGTCTGTTTTTATACTTTCACAGTGTTTTAGCCCTATTTGGAGGGTTAACTATTTGCCCATGGCTGGGATCCTAACAGGTGGTACCACTCCAAGTCAGTGTGGTCCTGAGAGCAACAACAATTAAAAGATGGTTTCATAACCTCCCAATCAGAGGCCTTGCTGACGGATAGAGTTTACAGTCATGCCCAGGACCGAAGTGCTAACTTAAAAGACTGACTTAATTCAATCAGCAATAACCGAAAATGTTATGTATATGACGCTGTTTAGACATTACAAATTTTACCATATGATTACGAGATTATAGCGCTTCCATGTGGTATAAGTGTCTTGCTAGATCAGTTATGAGTAGTGAGTTCGATCCTCACAGGGTGTTGCATACTTTTAGTCTTGACCTACATCTACGCTACGCTTAGTAAATTACCATCTCCTCACATTTACTTATTTCTTCATTAATGATTGGTTTTGAATATTTTGCCAAATGTTAGTTTTGAAATGGCGACCCATGCTAGTGCGTTCACAGCAGAATAGCATTTAAAAGCGTATCGTTGCTTTTCCACGAATACTCCATAATTATTTTTGTTCTTTCCCGAACGACTTGTGGGGTAGGTGGCATTAGATCTGCTTTTTTCTTCTGTAGGGTGCTGTATCTAGATTAGATACAGTGTAAAACGTATCATGTTTGCGCAGGTGACATCTAGTCTAGCTTCTTTTCAAATCGTTTTATCAAAGTCTATACCAGCGCTATCAGAGATACGGTTATAGCTTGGAAGAGGTCTCGTGTCATTTTTGTCCAGTAAAGTAGATTACCAGACTTTTTTAGTTTTTATTTTTCCAATGATGTTCACCCTGTACAAGGCTCCAGAACCACTCGAGTTAGACAGATTGAGTGGTACATTTTATGAGGAAATATGGAAGATATTATTAACAGCTTCTTCATTGCTGTTCAAACTACTAGTGAATGTTTGCAGCAAGGCATGTTACTTTCAAGATAAATGAATAGATCAACTATTTTTAATGGTCTACTTGACAGGGAAGTGAAGGTGTCTTGTTAATTAAAGCTCGTTGAAATCTGATTTACGTAAAGACTAATTCCTCAAGCTGATTTTTCTTGACTTTACAATAATGATCAAGCCTTTTGTTGTAGGATTTCCCCTTTTTCTATGATAACTGTCTCAACTTGAGTATACATATACTCCTGCCATAGAGAGAGAGAGAGAGAGAGAGATCAGTATCCGAGCCGTAAGAACAGTGACTGATCCGTAAGATACCGAACGATACCGAAGTTTCACAAAGAATACCGCGTCAGTAGTCATAGTAGCTCTGAGCTCCACTCAGCCAGAATAGTATTACATAGCAACCGTCAGATTTGACGTGGACATACTAATTCCAGCACGGCTTCACTTCAAAGACTTGTGTGTATATATATATATATATATATATATATATATATATATATATATATATATATATTCCTTACTAATCGTATTCCTGGATTACTAACCTGCGTTCCAGTTTGTATTTTTACGTTTAATATAGCTTATTTTTCTATCTCAAATATCTATTTTGTTGTTCATTATTTTGTGCGGTTCCTCACCCGGAATCCACAACATTAGTATAATCTGCATTTGTGATAGCTTTTACTTGATATCTTCTGTTTCTCTTAAAACAAAAGCAAAAGAAAAAACCCATATCATTTTCTTTGATTATGTTCAAAGATGTCTGCAACTTATAAAAGAGATATATAATGAACAAGGAGGGTACCAGTTCGTCTCCTTGAAAGACTTTATGAATTTATCTATCACGTTAAAGAACAGCGAGGTTGTGGTTTCAGCTATCCCGAAGCCGACTGGTTTTCTTCACAAACTGAAGGGCACTGGTGTCTCTGGTCGTATATTTGACTTAGAGCAAATATATTGAACCAATCGCTAGGCCTAATGCTAAGAGAGTTGATTTACTGTGTCATTCTAGACAATTTTTCTAATCTTACACATCTATAAATCTATCATTCATCCTTACATTGAAGACAGCTGTCATATCTTGTTCACTGCTCCGGCTATATATCTCGAGATTCTCGACAAAAGCAAAAGAAGGAATTGTAATGTTATCGGTCCCAACCTAGCATCTCGGTTTCACTTGCTGTCCCATCGCCGTGAAGTGGCTTCCCTCTGTCTTTTCTATAAATATTTTCATGGTAGCTGTTGTAGCTTTACATATCTCGAAGTCGATTGACAGAGTTTAACATGCCGGCCTTCGTCATAAGCTTACGAGCTACGTTCTCTCTGGTCGAATATAAATTCTAAGAAGACAAAATGTATGATTGTCAACAAAAAAGAGCAGTCCAAGATGCGAACCATTCATTGAAAATACCAAAATCTGAAGATACGTAAAAATAGCGGAAGTTGCCTTTCAAAAGCTGAGTTAATTATTAAGAAAGAGGACAATTTTGTTAGAAAGAAAGAAAACTTCAGAACCTTTATACAATGTCAGTCATTCTATATGGCAGTGAATATTCAGAGTCTCTTTAAAGATGAAGAAAAAACTTGAAGTAGCAGAAATGTGTTTCTACAGAAGGATGCTGAGAATACCATGGACAACGAAGTTTTAGGGAAAATCGAAACAAAAAGAACACTTATACTTAGAATCAGAAAAAGGCAGTTATAATTTCTCGGTGTTGTGGATAGAGTGCTTGGAGAATTTGGCACTCACGAGACATATTGAAGGCAAAAGTGACAGGAAAGAAACAGATAACCTACCTAACAAAATTGTGTAAACGGTTGACAGAACAGAGATTAGGAGAGATAGCATGAAGACAAACCTTTCTTAGGAAACTGCGGAGAGTCATCACCGTCTACGCCTTGAAGCAACACGGTACATAAAAAAGTGATGAAACAGAATAGTCTTAAGTTGTCTGGATTTCTTAGATGACGCATTGTCATTATTATTAATTTTTTTATTCGTCTTTCTTTCGTCTTATTTCTGTTCCTTGATTATACTGAGTAGTAATAAAACGTAAGAGTCTGAAGTTATCTGAATTTATGAGATCAAGCATTGTCATTATTCATTTTTTACTTGCCTTTCATCTTATTTCTTTTGCTTCTTATCACAACGCTTAAACGTCATTTTTATATTTCATGGTCGTTAATTTAGCAGCATGGGCCAGAACTACGGAATAAGCCACCGGTGAGACTTGAACTCGCATTCTTTATTCTTTTAAACCGTCTCATATTCTTACCGAAGAGCCACGAAGGCGTCACTAGACATCGTTCAAATAACCCATACAGCAATATTGTTATCATTTTCCTATCTCTACATTTCCGCCATGATGTCATGGTTTTAATTTACGAGTTACTTTTTGGGGCGCGTCATCATTACAAGCCTATACAAGATTAGTAACTGGGACACAGAGTGTGACCTACGTATTTCGGATGACAAAATCAACAATAGCACACAAAACGTATGACGTAGAAATCTACAGGGGCATATAAATAACGAAAGAAACATTTAAGAAACTCAGCAGTTGGAATTGCTAGAACCGTAAGTTCTATGCTAACAGTTTCTTCTTTCACATTTCTCACTTGTAGAACTCTCCTCCGGTTTCTTGCTTTCTGGTCAAATTTGATTTTTAAAAACTTAAATACAATGTCAATCGTTATTTTCTGTCTTAATTTCCATTCTTTCATCGTCCTTGCTCATAAGTAATGTTTTCTAATATTCTTTTACGCTCAGTAATCCTCTCTGCGTCTTAGTGGCTTTTTTGTCTTACTTGCGGTGAATATGATTAAAAAAATGTTCAAATCAGAGCATTATTAGATAGGAAAATATCTTAAGAAACAAAGAGAACGCTAAAGTTCTTTACATTATCTAATCTCGCATATAATCAGTAAATGATAGCAAATCTCTTCATATGAAGGAAAAAGCTAAAGAGACACAGATGTGGTATAATCACTTTTAAAACAACAAACATTGCCGAGGTTGGGAGGTAGTTAAAATAATAGCGGTGTCAATGGAAAAAAACGTCCCTCTGACCCTCTATTTTTTGATTTTTTGATTTTTTGATTTTTTGGCAGGCATGAAGGTCTACGTTTACCGAATTCTTTTTGCCCCTCGCCAAATACACACACACGTACACACACAAATTCTCCCCAGTAGATTCCATAGAACTATTAAAATTTCCTGGTCCGTTCGTAAAATACTGAGTAAAAAATTTTTGTGGTGGGTTATAATTTTTCAGTGTTAGCATTCATTAGACTTTTTTATACTAACGATATTTATCATTTAAAAGGTGCTTCCTGTTCATAACATAAATACCGTATCAAATAGGTCTCTGATTTCTTAAAGTGTTATTTGTCATTTGTCAGTCATGTCTCTTTCGGGACAGGATCGCCCAAAGCGTGTATCACGTATGACAATTAACTGACTGATTTGATAGAAAAAACAATTAGTTCTGAGTAGTTATATTTGTAGATTGACAATATAAGATTATTTATTTGTTTTTTTTTGCTAAAATATTAGCCACTAATATTGTATTCTAAAAAATTTTGTTTTTTTTTGTGTATAATCAGGTCAGTCAGTTAAATGCTATACGTGATACACGATTGGGCGATCATATCTCGAAAGAGACATGACTGACTGAGCAGAAGATTATCCCGAAGTAGGTTGCCATTGCTTTCTGCGGTAGACTGGTTGCCAATCAACGCTATAGAAGCCTATCTGTCCTGTTATTTAACCCATAACTGGAAGGAATAGACGGATTAATACTTTTCCCAAGGGTATTTACTCGTAAGTGAATGCAACGTATTCAACTTGGAATTTGAACTCGGCTCCCCGAGTTGTCGTTCCGAGCGGATATCCATTGCACCACAACGCATATATACATATTGTATATAGAATCTATATAAAAAGAAAAAACGTGGATATTATTTAGTGCATTATCAGACTTTTCGTAAAATTTTATATAATAGCCTTAATTCGTCAGTAATTTATATGTGGTCACTCATAGCTGTTTTGACGATTTTCAATGTATTCTATAATAAATCTATTTGCAATTAATTTTATCGCAAAAATATGCAATATATTATTTTTATAGTAAAATCATTAGAAAATCATTTATATTATTCATTCTTCAGTAATTCTGCAGCGTTGATAGATGACAATTTGCAATGTATTTCTATAATAAACATGTACTTTTTCATAAAATCATTAAAAATACATCAACATTATCAATGTAATACTCACATCTGTATGTTGGATGTATATAAGTTGTTATACGAAAATACGAATACTTAAGGAATCAGCGCATATACTAGGCCAAAAACAAAAAAAAAAAAACACAAAAAAAAACAGTAATATGGAGTACCAAAGAAAACAATTACAAACAGCAAGATTGTAATATGATCTCTGGCAAAAAATGATTACTAAGACATAAATCCCAAAAATTCATACAATGACGTCATCAAAAACGTTTTGAGACTTATGTCCCCCAGTAGATAAAAGCGCTGGTTCGATCCAATGACTTGGTCTAAAGAGTTGTGAGTTCGATACCTGGTTACAGCAGAAGTGAACAAAAATTTTAGAGAATTTATTTAAAGGGAGATAACTGATAATGAGACATCTGGAAGTGACATGCCTCATGAAACTAGAACAACCAACTTCAGTGGGCGAAATAAAGTGTTCAGTTCGGAATTCCAATCATCTGAAGAATGTCGGAGCCTACAACATCCGAAAAGTCTTGAGTATGACAACAAAGATGAGGGCAACAGTCTGAACAATGTAAATAATGTAAATAATTGAAATGCTTAATCTGTGAAATACACATAGATATTAAATAAATAAAATACAAAAAATAAATTAAAAAGAAACGTATTTAAATTGTTCATATGTCATGGTCATGGTCATGGTCATGGTCATGCACATGTTAAAGCATGAAAAACTGTTCTTTTTACAAACATTTTAGAACATTACTACAGTATTCATAACTGACTCTGTTAATTGACGGCTTAAGTTTTTTTAATGAATATTGCCTCGAGAATCTGTAGTTTACTTTTGTTGTTTTCTTGATGTAGTTGTGTTATCGACCTTTATTTTTTATATTGTGAATGTAGACAGGAATGTTGTTGTAGATGTCTAGAAATGGACAAATGGTCAGACAAATGTAATGTAAGATGTCTAGTTAATGTAGCTGTTGTAAATCCAACATAGAATATATATATATATATACCAAGGAAGAAGAATATGGAAAAGCACGCATTGCTTAAATAATAACAATAATAAAAATAAAAATAATGTTAAAAATGTGGAAACTGAAAACAAGAATAGTACTAATAAGAGTAGGTGCACTTGGAATGATAAAAAAAGAACAAAGCAACACATTAAAAGAATCCCCGGAAACCCCGGCTTAAGAGATATACAAAACCTTGTCTTGATAAGTACGGCCCATACACTAAGACGAACTTAATCCATTAAACGCTAGTGATGATAAGGGAGATAGAAAAAGCAAATTATGTAATGTAGTCATGACAACACACCATGACTGCCTTAGATCACTCCGCAGATTTGGAAGGTAGTGTGACCATAGCAGAAATCGAATTATGATGGAAATGACATAGAAATAATACTACTACTAATAATGACAATAACAACGATGATAGCTATTATTAGTAGTAATAGTAGTAGTATTATGTAATTTTAACTGAAGAAAAAATGATTCAGTTATTGTCCTTTGCATTAAATCCTGACCACTGACAATCCATTTTTCCTTATTGTAGGTACCTCAAACTAAATGGGAGAACATCACGTTTCCTGTATACTTAATGGTAAGTCAATAAACTTAAGATATATATTTGAGTCTGGGTATCTGTGTGTGTGTGTGTGTGTGTGTGTGTGTGTGTGTGTGTGTGTGTGTGTGTGTGTGTGTGTTCATCAACGTCTTTCAATTTCTCTTAAAAAATATCAATTAATGTTGTGAAATTTGAAAGAATATAAAAAGTCGAGATAGAATATCGAAAAGAAATTCGCCTCTCTTTTTTGGATTTCCCTTTGTCGGTCTCGCTTCCTTATAAATTTCAAGTCTATAGGATGTCAACCGGAAATCAGTTACCCTGAAAAGCTTTTTTCCGCTATTTGCACGACACTGCTGTCTACTCATGCCACCCATTTCGTTTCCAGACATGACGAATCACCAACATCTTAATATGGTTCCACGGGCTGTCAAGCACATTTTTCAACCGTCAAGACCGAGAGGACAAAAGTTAGAAACCAGTTTGATTCTTTTTTTTAACTAGACATATTTAGACAAACACACACCCAAATTCATTATCCCAGCAGCCTTTCTACCATATTTTCTTTCCATTAATTTCGTTACACACCAACATCTTACTAACAGCTTTAATCACCAAACATATACCCGAATATATATATCCTTCTACCGGGCGCCGATAGCTCAGAGGTAGAATCGCCGACTGACGCCAATTCGGTCGGTTTTCAATCCTGGGTTAAAAGCAATCGGAGTCTAACTGTACTGATAAGCTGTGATACAGCGAAACAGATCAATTTTACAGAAAATCCTGAAGATTAACGAAATGGTTTTAACAACCGACATATTGAAAGTATTTGTTTGAACATTATTTTTACTCGATATTCGTCTTTGATTAGATATTGTTTTTAATCAAAATTTATCGTAAATGATCAGGCCCGTAGAAATAAATATGTAAATACTGTTGGATTAAAAAGTGAATATGTACTCAAATACAAGTATCGACTAAAAATAATGTTCAAACAAATAATATCAAATCATACCGAGCTCTCTATAAATAAGGAAAAAAACCTGGACTCAACAACAAGAAACCTTGTCCTCACGAAGCTTCGAAGTCGGCATGAATATGCTCAGTTAAAGTGACAAATCCTTTGCAGTAAAGCTATTAAAGTTCTATCTCCACCCTGATATCGAGTACTTGCCAAAAATAACTTTTCTCAGTAAAACTACTTAAAAACCAACAATCTTGGCGCCAAGCATTATCATAACTCAGTACTCTATATATATATATATATATATAGAGAGAGAGAGAGAGAGAGAGAGTCATCCGCACCCAGGCCTGTTTCGCTCATCAGTACGGCTTATATATATATATATATATATATATATATAAGCCGAAAATAACTTTTCTCAGTAAAACTACTTAAAAACCAACAATCTTGGCGCCAAGCATTATCATAACTCAGTACTAGATATATATATATATATATATATATAGAGAGAGAGAGAGAGAGAGAGAGAGTCATCCGCACCCAGTCCTGTTTCGCTCATCAGTACGGCTCATATATATATATTCATCCGCAGACAGATCTGTTTCACTGCATCACATCTCATCAGTAAGGTTAGACATCTGATTGCTTTTAGCCAGAATTGAAAGCCGACCGAATTTACAGTCGGCGATTCTACCTCTGAGCTATGGGCGATAGGTAGAAGGAGGCAGAATGTTAAAGTGTGATATACCATATAAATATATGCCAGTAGCTAAGTATGAACGATGCGTAAATGCTAGATTAGCTCCTGTTTTTTCAAAGTCTACTATTCTTTCAGAGTGCTTAATCAGGGTATGAGACCGTATATATATATAAACTATGACAAAGCGCAAAAACTTCCAGTGTAACGCTTTTCGTCATCCAGCGTTTCATAAAAATGACATTTACATTGCTCCAGTTGCATATGCACATGAAGGAGAAGGGACGCCGATAACTATAAATTTATATATATATATATATATATATATATATATATATATATATATATATTCAAAAATATTTTCTATAACTCTTCAAAACCTCGATATTGAGATAGAAATCAAAATAAATAAATAAAAATTCTAATATTTAGATGTAGAATTTAATCTACAAACTGGCAGTGCCTCCCCATATATGAAAACAAATAAAACTTTAAAGTACGTAAACACTAGAACTAACCATCCTATTTGGGGCCTATAAAAGTATGCTTAAAAACAGGTATAATAACCACAAATCTGCATTTAAGCTGGAAAATCTTAAAAATTGTCATTCAGTTAAGTGCCATACGTGATACACGCTTGGGCGATCATGTCTCGAAAGAGACATGACTGACTGGGCAGAAGATTATTCCGCAGTAGGCTGCCATTGCTTTCTGCGGTAGACTGGTTGCCGACCAAGGCTATAGAACCAAATCTGTCCTGTTATTTAACCCATAACTGGAAGGAAGAAACGGATTAATACCTTTCCCAAGAGTATTTGCGCGTAAGTGAATGCAATGAATTCAGCTGGAATTCGAACTCGGCTCCCCGATTTCTCGTTCTGAGCCGATATACATTGCCTTTACAAAATTGTATACTAGCTAACCACGGATGGAAATTAAAACAAAAAAATGGAAAAAAAAACCCCTGATATAACATGGATTATAATAAAAAAAAGACCTTACAACGGTGATGATGCCTGCAGATTGTGCAAAGAAGAAAAGTTAGCCATAGTATGTTTCAAGAACTAAAAAAAATTACTAAATGAAATATCAGAAATAATGTTCATATGAAATCACACCCCAAAATACATCGTAGAATCATTCAAACCTGGATGAAAGTGGTTAAGTGTCTCCTCCCTAATTTTGAAATTTTCTGTTGTTTAGAAATTCCAGTCACGCATTCCAAAGTTTGAAAACGTTGGAAGTTCAGTTATTATAAATCGCCTGAAGATCCCGGAAAGGTTGAAACCTAGGTCGCTGAAATAACTCATTTCCTAATGAAAAATATTCAAAATCTTTACATCTTTATATGTATTGAGCACTTTTTGATGCAACTGTATACTGGTTTAATTTAATCATAACTAAATAACTGATTAACAATAATTATATATATGGAGAGAGAGAGAGAAAAAAAAGAAAGAAAGAAAGTGAGTCAGTGAGAGACGAATGTTCAATATGTTTCTAGATAGAAACGATATGAACTCTGTAACTGAATTCATATTTTTTATGCCCACATCGTTTCTATCTATCTATCTATCTATCTATCTATCTATGGTACCCCAACGTGGTGTCATAGTTAGCTTATCTCATTAGTTCAATTACAGCTGAATAATGAGTTCGATCCTCACTGGATGCAACATATATTCGGCATTATTTGCTTCGTAAATTGCTGTGTATATATTGTCTGAATAATGTCTGGCACGTCTTAGACCTCTCGACCACGAATGACCATTAGTCTAAACGAGGTTTTAATCAAGCCTATATAACAGAGTTTTCGATTTATCGCAATAACCATATATGCTCTGAAATGTATCGTAATGTGAACAAATGTAAACATGATACGGAACTTAACGAAGATTAACGAAACTTTGTTATAAACAACCGACAATTTGAAATGATTTGTTTGAACATTATTTTTTATCGATACTAAGACGTGCCAGATCATATGGTAGCTTTCCCTATGTGGAGAGGGGTCACAGGTTCGAATCCTGCTGAATGACACACATTTTCGTAATAAAAATTTATCGTAAATAATCAGGCCAGTAGATATAAATAGATAATACTGTTTAATTAAAAACAGTATATCTACTTAAATACGAGTATCGATAAAAAATAATGTTCAAACAAATCATTACAAATTGTCGGTTGTTTATAACTAAGTTTCATTAATCTTCGTTAATTATACACCCTTGTGCAAATTATATATACACCCTTGTTCAAATTAACTAAGACAACTGCTTTAGTTTCCTTTCTTTCACCATAAGATGAATGTTAGACCGACTGGAATTACAGTAATCGATTTCTATTTTTTTCCACAGATTATGTCATTTGCAGTGTGTTGAGTTTTCCTCTCAATATTCCTGCTTAAATTTAAAAATTCTCTCTCTGAGCCATTTCCATTGGCTCTTTCCACTCAGTGCTTTCTCTCTTGTTTTCTTCTTTACTTTTTGTTTCCTCTGTGTCTTTCCCTTTCCTCTTTCTTCCGCTTACTTGTTTTTCATCTTTTCTGCTCTCTTTCTTTTTCCCCCTCTTTTTTTAATAACTTTTTTACTTCGTACAAAAAAGATTTCCCAAAAATAAAAGGAAGTGACGTTTTTTTTAAATGTTCGATAAAATGTTTATTACCATCATTACCAACTACCTGATGAGACATTTTTCACACACAGACATATATATATATATATATATATATATATATATATATATATATATATATATATAATGAATTATTTTGGACATTATTTTTACCGATACTCATATTTAAGTAGATATTCTGTTTTTAATTAAACGGTATTTTATATTTATATCTACCGGCCTGATTATTTTACGATAAATTTTATTGTGAAAATGTGTGCTATCCAGCAGGATTCGAAACTATGTAAATAGGGGTCGCAGGTTCGAATCCTGCTGGATAGCATACCTTTTCACTATAAAATTTATCGTAAAATAATCAGGCCGGTAGATATAAATATAAAATACTGTTTAATTAAAAACAGAATGTCTACTTAAATACGAGTATCGGTAAAAAATAATGTCCAAAATAATTCATTACAAATTGTCGGTTGCTTATAACCAAGTTTCGTTAAATTTCGTTAATTTCCGTAACATGTTTATATATATATATATATATATATATATATATATATATATATATATATATATATATATAATTTGCATGTATAGGAATTCGATGCCCACACCTCGACATGGGGGGATTTTCATATGAAAACGAATTTATAACCTAAATTGATCTCTTAGTCATCTACAGTTATTTGCGTTAGAACAACTTATGTAAGCAAGTATTATCAGCAACAGCCTACAATAGAATCCCAGTACAAGACAAGTTCTTTTTACTTCTCTGACTATCGTGTATAAACCCAATTAAAATGATACACGCCCTTTTACAATGAATCGATTACACGTTATGAAACAAATGCCAACAGGCCGATTCCAATTAGTCCGATTTCAATTATCAAAGCGCAATCACTTCTTTATTCTTCTTCTTCTTTTATGTTCCTTGCTCTTTCAGGACGTAGGCGATCATGGCATTCCACGTCGCCCCATCCCTAGCAGCTTTTAGCACGCTTTCTTCTGTAACGTCTCGCAGCCTCCGTTCTGTCATCCACCTGCTCAGGCCCTTCAAATATGTTATCCGCTGCTTTCTCCTGTCTCTTTTCCCTCTATCTGGCCTGTTAGTAACAGGTTCTCCAAGCCCTCCTCTCTTCCTGATGCTCAGTATTAATTTCCTTTTCGTTTCCATCCTTTCCAAAACCTCATCATTGCTCACATGCTCGATCCATGATATTCGCAGCATCCTTCTGTAGAACCACATTTGAGTTGATTCAATTTTTTTTTTTTTCATGTTCGATAAGATTCTTCAGCATTCACTGCCATATTGAAGAACTGACATCACATATCAATCTAGTACTCTCTTCTTTGTTTCTAGCGAAATTTTCCTGTCTCTTAATACTTTACTCAGCTTTTGGAACGCGTCCTTCGCCATGCCAGTTCGTATTCGGATCTATGTGTCGCACTTTCCGTCTTCTGTTAGAACATTTCCCAAGTATTTAATTTTTTTTACCTGCATGATTTTAGTATCCCTCACTGGTATTTGTCATTTTGGGCTGCTCTTTTTGCTGATTGCTATGCATTCGGTTTTCTTGCAGTTTTTTTTTTTTTTTTGTCACTCTCTTCAGTTACCTTTTGTAGGAGGTCTTGTAGTTTCCTTTCCGTATTTCATTATATTCTGCTGAAATTACCAAAATTCTCCCAGCTCTCCTTTTATCTTACATATCCCAGAAACTCGTCTTCCTGATGTTAAGCACAAGTCCCTCCTCTGCAAAACCATGTCGTTGCTCACGTATTCAGTACATGATATCCTCAGCATACAACTGCCGAGCATAATTTCTGTTACTTCAAGTCTTTTCTTTATCTTTGAGGGAATTTTCCAGCATTCACTGTCATATAAGACGACAGATGTAACGTCACATTTTTCTGTTCTTTGTTTCCAACAAAGTTTTCCTGTCTCTCAATACTCTGCATAGCTTTTGGAATACGTCCTTGGCCACCCCAGTACGCGTTCGGATCTCAGTGTCGCACATTCCATCTTCTGTTAGAACACTTACCAGATATTTAAATTTCTATACCTGATTGATTTTAGTATCCCCGACCTGTAATTGGCATTTGGTGCTCCTCTTCTCGCTGATGACCGCTCACTTAGTACTTTCATTTTTGTACAACGTTTTTAACCAGGAATTTATTTAATGTAGTTAAAAGGGGTATTCAAACAAAGATACGTCTTGTTAGCGGACCTTTTCAACCTATACAGTGAAGCCGTTCTGAAAGAATTAGATGTCCTTCTAGGATTCATTATTAGCGTCTAGATTTTTAACAACATAAGATATGCAGATGACACAGTGTTGATAGCAAACACAGAAAAGAAACTACAAATTGCTAAAAGGTAGTAGAGGAAAGCAAGAAGAAGGGACTAACTATCAACTGGAAGAAGACTGAATTTCTGGTTATTAGCCAAAGGAACAGTCTAATATGTAGATAACAGATTGAAGATACCGAAATAAAGTAAGATATATGGGAAGCGTATTAATAGAAGTGCAACACGGAAATCCGAAGATGTACTGGGATAGCGAAAGTGCCTTTAAAAACTAAGTAAAGTATTAAGAAATAGGAAAACATCGTTATAAACAAAGAAGAGTACAGAACAGTTATATAATCAGTCCTATGATATGGCAGTGAATACTGGACAATCTCCCCACAGATGAAGAGCCTTGGAACAACATAAATGAAACTTAGAGCAACAGAAAGGCGGTTAAACAGAAGACTGCTGAGTCTACTATGTACCGAACACGTGAGCAATGAGAACGTTCTAAAGACACTGGCAACAAAAATTATACTTATGCTTAACATTAAAAACAGACCGTTCAGGTTTCTGGGAATATACTGTCGAATGAGGGCTTGGAAAATTTAATACTCACCGGAGAGATTGAAGGTAAGGGTGACATGAACCTATCTGAAGAGCTTGAGCGAATTGATGGCGGAGGGGGGTTTGGGAGAGATTACAAAAAGTTAAAAGTTATAAAGAGATACAAGGTAGTGGAAATTGTGGCGAGCCATGATCGTCTAAGCGTGCATCACACATGGCATCTTAAAGGAAAGATAATCTGTTGGGGCGCTCTCCACTATTCCACGGAAATGGACTATTCGAATCACTATATAAAATAGTAGTGATTATACCTCAAGGAAGAAAGTCGAGTAAGGAAGTCGAGTGAGTGAGTCCGTCGGGTATTTCCGGTATTGCACCGGAAGTGTTCTACTAGTCAATCTATCACGTCTCTACGACGATACTGTATACTAATTACCTTGTTATAACCATTCTGAGGTCTTTACATTTCTGTATCTTTGTTGGGGCGCTCTCCACCTTCTCCACAGAAATGGACTATTCGAATCACTATATAAAATAGTAGTGATTATACCTCGAGGAAGGAAGTCGAGGGAGGGAGTCGAGTAAGGAACTCGAGTGAGCGAGTCAGTCGGGTATTTCCGGTATTACACCGGAAGTGTTCTACTAGTCAATCTATCACGTCTCTACGACGATACTGTATACTAATTACCTAGTTCAGTATTCTACTAATCCTCACCTCTTGTAAATACTTCTCTTTCCTGTCAATATACCTATTTTTATACTATTACGTTGTTTTGTATTATTTCACATAATTCTGTTACCCGACATAACATAATCCCAAGTCTTTCGAAAGTCTTCTTTAACTTTAACATTAAAATTAACTTTAATCTTCGTGCAACTTCATGAACGCGTTTATTTTTTTGTTTTCGCTCTTTACATGTTTTTGTATTTGTTTTCTATTTGTGTTTGTACTCGATAAACTCACCAATGTTTTGATTTGGACTTTCTCCCCGGCCTCGAAATCAGTTTTCAGGCGATGATTGTCCAAACGCAATTCTTGTGACTTTATATCGAGAACTGTGTTTGGACATCAGTGCTTGTGACCATACAACTTCAGCTTCTTCAGGCTGTCCGCTGGATGGGTGTATGTGAGACCACGTGACAGTTTGCGCGGTTTAATAGACGCGCCCACGTGTACGCTCATTCGCACTACCGGGGACCATCTCAGCGCTCACTCCCGTCATGAGTTCTAGAACGATTGACAAAAAACCGGGGCGTTGGCCAATGTCTTCTTTTCATTTTAGGTTCGAGACCACAGGTTGCAGGCGAAAACAGGACCCACTTCAGGTTTGAAATTTTTTTGTGTCTGCCTTTGTTGCTATATATACACTCATGTATGTATGTATGTGTGTATGTGTGTGTGTGTGAGCCTGTGTAATTGGTTATATATATATATATCGGACGAGAAATCGGATAGCCGAGTTCGAATTCTATTTGAATTCGTAGCATTCACTTACGCGTAAATATCCTTGGGAAAGGTATTAATCTGCATTTCTCCCTTCAGCTGTGGATTAAATAGCAGGACAAATTTGGTTCTATAGCTATGGTTGGCAATCAGTCTACGGGAGAAAGTAATGCTGGAAAATATTGTGCCCAGGCAGTTATGACCCTTTCGAAACATGATAACCCAAGCATGTATGACATATGCCACTCAAATGACTGGTATATATATATATATATATATATATATATATATATATATATATATATATATATAAAGTAAATGTAAATTTTGATGGGAATCTGATGGAATGATAAATTTATAAGACAATTTGACAATTTTCACATGTTCCGCTGATGAACTGACGCTATATAAAATTAGTTTTCGAATGATGTCAGTCTATTAAAAGAAACTCTATATATATATATATATATATATATATATATATATATATATCAGGAACTCTTCCAGCAGGATGTAATTGAAAGCGAGAAGAGACGACTAAGCATCAATTGTAAAAAGACAGAATGTCTGGTTGTCAGAGGAACAGTCCAAGATACGAATCAGAAATGAAAGATACCTAAAGCCAACGTCATCTGTTGAAACGTCAGTTGCCTTAGACATGGAAGCCACGTGCCTGGTGTCTCTAGCTTTTTAAAAATACAGATTTAATATAAAAAAATAATTTGCAAATTACCCTTCTGTTAAGTTAGGGCGCACTGTTTGCCTTTCTGAGCGCATTAGTTGAGGGACAATGACCTAGACACGTGTGAAAAGAGTTAGCTTGTCTTACTTGGGATAAATGTACTGTAAGAAGAATCTTTTCTCGATCTTTGGCCATTTAAGAATAACATGTTTTCATGTTAATGTATATATTCTGCTTCATTACCACCGTGTGCGCATGCTCCTGATGGCGTCACATTCTCATTTTCTGATTAAAGCTTTTAATATTTGTTCTATTGCTGTATTTAATGTTGGTAAGTGCGGAAAAGGATTTTCTGCACTGACTAATTCTCTAATCATACCACTGGGAATTACTGTATGGCGTGGAATATTGTAATAAAATATTCAATGCTTTAGTAGATATTAAAGGGCATTCTTCTTGAATGGAAATCCAAAATTGATCAACGGATACCTCTTTATGCTTGATTTCTAAGCCACGATCAGCCACCATCAGTTGATATAGCGACCAGCTCCTCTTCTATTGACGATGAGCCAACGACATCGGTTGAAATGTCAATTAACTTAGACATTGAAGCCATGTGCTTAGTGTCTATAATTATTTTAAAATATAGATTTATTTTTAAATATAAAAATAGTTAATAAATTATTTTTCTGTTAACATGGGAACGCACCTAGCTCTCTTTCTGTCGCATTAGTACGCCCGGGGCGCACTGGTTGAGAAAAAACACGGCAGAGAATAACCTCTTCTCGCGATCCTGTAGCCTGATAGAGCTCTTCATGTTGTAAATGCGGTGCAATAAGGCAACCACAGAGGTGGTATGGCAAATTATTCTACACACAGCGTATTTTCCAGGTCAGTCAGTTTCTGATTGTCACTTGTTTTGTGCCACGCAATACTCCTTGTCTAGTCAGCTGTTCCAACGATTTGAAAATATCGAAAATAATCATTAAACCAATTATTCACAAAGATTGCTAAAGGCTATAAAAACCCAAAGAAAATACTTTGATCACCGAATAATTAAAGCAAGCAATTTATATTAATAAAATATTTAGTAAAAACAAACCAAAAATATTGTTAAATTAGTTTTTCTTTGAAATTAATAACAGATGCCTCAGACTAATTCCGGTCTCTAATTGAGACAATTGCGCAATCATTGAACGATGCCTCAGAAGTTACGAACGCTAATTTTCATTGACACTCTCATTACAGTAGCTTTGGTAGCATTTATTTACTTCTATCGAGGTCCAGACTTTAGGAATGGTGCCTGCTTCACTTTAATTTTAACCAGTTCACAACCAGCAAGGCGATAAATCCACTAAAATTCTAGGTGTTACAAAAATTGTGAACATTTTATTGAGAAGTAAGGACAAAGTATGGGCGTTGTGATGTCATGGATATCGATTCGGAATGACAAATCGGAGAGCCGAGTTCGAATTCCAGTTGGATTCCTTGCATTCACTTACGCACAAATACCCTTGGGAAAGGTATTAATCCGTCTCTTCCCTCCAGTTATGGGTTAAATAATACCGCAGAAAGAAAAGGCAAACTACTGCGGAACAATTTTCTGCCTAGTCAGTCATGTTTCTTTTAACACATGATCTCCCAAAACGTGTATTACGTATGACACGTAACTAACTAAGGACAATAAAAAGAAGAGCCTTTAACAAAAGAGAAGATGGCGATTGACGTTGCTTTCAAATTTTTAAAGAGTTAATAGAAAAGCAAGAAGACGAAAAACCGTCCCACAGCTGAGGAGTATGAGAGGAGAAACTATTGGAATAAAACTTACGGCTACATCTAGCTGTTTCAACAGTAAATCGATGAAACCTAACTGCCAACTTAGTATTACGTTTAAATTCATGATGTCGAGATGCCAAAGAGAAAAGCATATCAGAACAATTACCATGAAGTTATTTATGACAAAGTTCAAGAAGAACCACATTACGTTGGTGGGACAGTAGTTGAAGCTGAGATGCCAGGTCAGACCCAATAACATTGCAAATTTTCTTTGTATTTTGTCAAGTGCCTCTAGCAAAAGTCCCAGTCATTTGTGGCAACACTATTCAATGCCCTGATGAATTATGAACTTTTAAAGATACAATATTGATTCTGGTGAGAAAAAATGTTCCACACGACACAATAAACTAAATTTCCTAATAAGCAAACCCAGCAATTAAGTTGATATAATCATCCTAATTAATTTCAGTTAAAGATTTTATATCAAAACAAATTAATGAATTATTATATTGGACATACCACTACATGCCTATCAAGAAAACTCACCTTACACCTTTCGGACCATAGCTCAATTAGGAATTATTTAATTTGTTGGGAGTTTATTCTCGTGATTTATTTAGACACACACAGAAACTTACCAAACTGCATCTGCAACATCAGTCAGTTAAGTGCCATACGTGATACACGCTTTAGGCGATCATCTCTCGATACAGACATGACTGACTGGGCAGAAGATTATCCCGCAGTAGGTTGCCATTGCTTTCTACGGTAGACTGGTCGCCAGCCAAGGCTATAGAACCCAATTTGTCCTATTATTTAACCCATAACTGGAGGAAAAAGACGGATTAATACCTTTCCCAAGGGTATTTGCGCGTAAGAGAATGCAAGGAATTCTACTAGAATTCGAACTCGGTTCCCTGAATTCCAGTTGAATGCCTAACAAATACAAGTATAATAAACTCATCCACGTGTAAAAAAGACTAAAAGTAATGGAAGCACTGATAATAAAAAAGCTAACATTCAATAACATCAACTATGAACACGGCCACAATGTGCTGTCCGTATCTGGAAAATAAAAAATGCAAAAAATCATCATTGATAATGGCTAAAAGAATAGCCGAAAGCGCTCGTATACGCAAAAGATTTTTTACACACTTAAAAAAAAATACACTTATACGAATACAAAAAATATTAAATAAAAAAGCTTAAGCGCAATACCTTTACAGTCGTCTTTAATGTAAGATATATATTGTTACTCTTTGATAGCACAACTCTGAGTTAAATACACAGCTCAATCTTCAGGTGCTGTGTATAAACTGATCTTTACGTAATTTCAATTTCTGGTTATCGCAATATATATATATATATATATATATATATATATATATATATATAAGAAAAATTAAGGCAGACACGTTATTTCATGGTAAATCGGAAGTGCAGGCCTATTTCAGGTGAACCATCATCAAATTCCGTCTTTATTGTACAATGGATTTTACACGAATGAAATCCACAAAGACCTTAAAAAAAAGCCGAATAAAAATAACGGTCGCTTTCTTAAAAGAGAAAATTTTAGAAAAAATACATCATTACATCAGTTCGGCGAAAACACACACATATTCATACATAAGCATATATATAACCAAAGAATAATAGGTTCCCACGAGACAAACTTACTAACCCTTACAGCTCGACGAGGAGCCTAAATATTGATATAAAGAGTCCGCCTTGTTTGATTTCACGAAAGCTCCTGCGATTATCACTTAAAATGCATTTCAACTGTTTTTAAAGGACAAATCATTTGTCTATTTATTTTCTCAACACATTCACTTTCTACTTTGAAAGGGTAACGCCCTTTAAAAATATTTTGAGTTAATTGATTTCTGTCAAGTTCAACTATTCGTGTAAGAGTTTTTGCTACTACTTCCTGGACAAACGAGATAGTTTTTAACGGTAACAAAAAGCGATGAAAATAAACATTACAACAAAATAAGAATGGTGATTCAGTAACTCTCTTCTATCACAGAACTAGCAGTATAGCCCGGCGTTGCTCGGGTGTAATGAAAGCTTTAAAACTAATCCATGGTCCTGGAGCTTAGACTCTTTGGACGTTGGCACGAAAGACTAAAAAGCAATAGCTGTTTCCAGTTAAAGCGAAACCGTAAACTAAAAGAAAAAATGAATGGATGTAAGTCCAATTTTGATTTCCTGGTATCGATATCAAATACCTTTTTTTCGTCGTAAACTGAATTTTGAAAGCTAAATAACTCCTCTGAGTAAATGGTATCATGGCTGAGACTAAAACCTACAAATGTACCTACTTAGAGCCAAACCCGAAGCAAAAACTAAAATAAAAGGGCTGAAAAAATACAGACATACAGGCAGATAAACACACACACACACACACACACACACACACACACACACACAAACATCTTGCCTTATATATATATATATATTATCGATTTTCTGCACTATTGTAAGAACTGCAACCTTGAAACTTCTGAATATCGTTTCTTATGTCATTGTCTATGAGTGTATCAAATTTGATTAAAATCGGACCACTCCTTCTATAACCCGATTTTTTCGATTATCGATTTTCTATATTTATCGGGGTTACCTCGACACAAAACCTAGCTAAGAACACTCGCAGACGCTTATAGTATAACTGTGTAAATTTTCAAGAAATTCGGTTCAGCCGTTTCGGAGTCTATAGGTAACGGACACACACACACACACACACACACACACACACACACACACACACACACACAGTTCCATTTATAAATAAGTTTAGATTGTATTGTATGTGATGGTAACGATTCTAGTGTTTGGGATATCTAATTTATTTGTGCGGATGTGCGTTGTGGTGCAATTGATATCAGCTCGGAACGAGAAATCGGGGAGCCGAGTTCGAATTCCAGTTGAATTCGTTGCATTCACTTACGAGCAAATACCATTGGGAAAGGTATTAATCCTTCTCTTCCTTCCAGTTATGTGTTAAATAATAGGGCAGATTGTGTTCTAGCTTTGGCTGGCAACCAGTCTACCGCAGAAAGCATTGGCAACCTACTGCGGGATAATCTTCTGCCCAGTCAGTCATGTCTCTTTCGAGACATGATCGCCCAAGTGTGTATTATGTACTGACTTATTTGTGAGTTCATACGAAAAGGAGTTGGAAGTATTATGAAATTTGTGTAATTTTGGTGGGTATTGGGTGGTTGTGGGTTTTATAAGCATGTTTTTTAGCGTTGAGGGTGAAATGGTGTGGGTAGTGGAGAAGTTTAATTAATTGTTCAATATATCTCTCTCCTTCAGATAAATAATTAGAATTGCAAATTCTTAGTGCTCTAAGGTAGAAACTAGTGGTAGTTGTGAAACTCTGAAAGTGGGAGAGCTCCTTAGGGGCTGATATTTTTTTTGAGGAGGAGTGGGGCAAACTCAAGCATTCTTCATTTTCATACTATTCCACTATCGTATGCACAACTGGGAAATGAGGATCAGGATGTTACTTTATTAAATTAAACGGAATAACTTTTCATTTATAATAGTGGAGTTCTATTCTATTCTTGCCCTCTTTTCCAATCTCAAGCTTATAAAAGTAGGAATGCCAACCGAGGGGCCAGTCAAAATTTTGAGGAGGTGGGGGCTTAGCCCCTCCTCCCTCCGTAGAATGGCCACTGATAGAAACTTATAATTAAACCAGATTTAATTATTTGGTTCCGGTGGAAATAGAGATTAATAAGGTCGTTTTTGTTAGTAGCTTTACGGGAAACCGTAAATTCTAATTTATGGTTATTATGTATTAGGATGTCAAGGAAAGGTAAAGAATTGTTAGTTTCAAGTTCATATGTGAATTTGATGGTACGTTCTCCCTTATTGAGTTTAGTTACTAAGTTTAATAGGCTAGTGTCATGGAGTAAAATACTAGAATGTCATCTATATATCTTAAGTAAGTAGAATTGTTAGGTATAATATCTTTGAAAGAACTGGTTTCTAAGAACATTAAAATAGGCATGCAAAAACACCACTGATAGGAAACCCCATGGGTAAGCCGAATTTTTGTTTTATAAAAAGTGTTGTTAAAAGTCAAATAACAATGGTTAGTATTTAATGTACATCAAATGGAACCACTATATTGAATCCATAGCAAAATCCACTGCTAAGAAGGTTGGGTCACTATGTCGATCCAGGATGTTTTTTCCACCTGAATCCATCCTGCATATATACAAGTCAACCATCCGTCCATGCATGGAGTACTGCTGCCATTTATGATCAGGTGCCCCTGCCGTTCTCCTCAGTGTTCTTGACAAGCTCCAAAGGAGAGTCTGTAATGTGATAGGTACTGATCTGGCGGCTCGACTGCAGCCACTTCCCCATCGTCGAAAGGTGGCCTCCCTTTGTCTGTTCTATAAATACTTTCATGGCTTCTGCTCGGACGAACTTAAGTCACTGATGCCTCCTCAACAGGTGTTTACTCGTGCAACCAGACTGGCATCTGGGTCCCATCCATTCACAGTCAGGTTAGCCAAAGGCAGACGACAATTCTACTCCTGCAGCTTCTTCTCTCGCACTTCCCGCCTGTTGAACTTCCTCGCGTATTCTTGCTTTCCTGACGGCTACAACCTCCAGAAATTTAAATGCAAAGTCAATCCTCATCTACTAACCACTGGACTCTAGCTCTCTCCCCTCCCCTGTATAACCCTCCCTTTCTCTCCACCTATGTATCTGTCATCGCACCTGCTTTCTCAGTTTGCTATTGTTCCTTTCTAACTAGTTTGTACTCCTCACTCTTTTCTAATTAATCTTTTTACATTTATGTATCCCCCTGCACATCAGTGGCGTTTCCGCCTTGCTCGGGGTGAAATGATTTAAAAAAAAAACATATTTTTATGATATTGTTGATAGGCAGGGGGAGTTTTTCTTTAGATTCTTTAGATATATTTCTAAAAATGTTTGGCCATTTTTTAATGGGTATGTTTGTATAGAGTGATTTAATATCCAAACTTGTCAGAGATAAATTAGTCATATTAATATTTCTAATTTTATGAAGTAAATCACCTGAGTTTCTGATATGTGTATGGCTAATGGTACCTAGGAATGGTGTAATTATTTTAGTGATAGCTCTAGTTAATTTATGGAGAGTACTGTTAATACCAGAGATGATAGGTCTAATAGGAATGTTTGGTTTATGAGTTTGGGGTAAGGCATATAGTGTGGGTACAGTGGGGTGATATTCTAGTAATTTGAACCAAGATTTCTTTTAATTTTTTAATAGATTTTTTATTGTTTTTTTAAATTTTGTATTTCAGTGTTTATTGTTTGTTCAGTGGTTTGTATATAGGTGTTGTCATTATTTAAAAGAAATTCTAATTTGAGGAAGGGGAATATATGTGTATGGGCAGAGGAATATGTATTTGGAGGGGGATATATATATGTATGAGGAGGGGGAACACATGTATAGTGTGGCGCATATATATTCATAAGGAGGGGATATATATGTATGGGAAGTGGGATAGGTATGTATGAGGAGGGGGATATGTATGTATAGGGGATAGATATGTATGCGGATATATATATATATATATATATATATATGGGGAAGGGGGATATATATATATGGGTAAAACGTAGACGTCAGTTATAATTATCTCAGTCAGTTATGTGCCATACGTGATACACGCTTGGGCGATCATGTCTCGAAAGAGACATGACTAACTGGGCAGAAGATTTTCCCGCAGTAGGTTGCCATTGCTTTCTGCGGTAGACTGGTTGCCGACCAAGGCTATAGAACCCAATCTGTCCTGTTATTTAACCCATAACTGGAAGGAAAAAACAGATTAATACCTTTCCCAATGGTATTTGCGCGTAAGTGAATGCAACGAATTCAACTGGAATTCGAACTCAGCTTCCCAATTTCTCATTCCGAGCCGATATCCACTGCACCACAACGCACAGCCGCTATAATTATGTACTGAGGAGAAATGCGGAAGATACAGGGATTTTAAATTTGAACATTTCTGGCGTCCGAAGTGTCTAGACTCACATCTCAGATGATCTCATTTATATTCCTAACTACTTTTTGGTTGATTGATTTGCAATCAAACCTTTCTAGGTTATTTAAAGTCGGAAAGTATTTCTAGATTGTAAGATTTTTTTTTCTTAGTTTAGTAAAATAAGTTCTACTAATTAACCCCTAGCTGGGGGGTGAAATGATAGATCCATACCTTTCCCAAAACTACACATAAGCGAATATAATGAACCTAACGGGAATTGAAACTCGAATCTCCGATTAACAATTCCGAGCTATTATGCATTATACAACTTGCACACCCTAGCTTATAGCACCTGATAGTCTTAAATGGTCACTCATCTACATAATGACCAGGCTTAATGTTGTTTAACTTCGGTGATCATACAGTAACCAATGTTTCAACTTGATGTGGTTATATGCCTTTATTTGATTTGAGATACTTTAATGTGTCATGTCCGTCCACTACGTGGTCGATTATGGCCCTCCACAGTACTCTACCCCTTGTAACTCTAAGCAACACTGGACGCTTTAACATCCATCTTTGTCCCTGTCTTACCATTCATTCACTCGAACCCGTAAGGTAGACTACTCACTATTTTTCTCTGTCTCTCCTGCCATCAATATCTACTTAGAGTGTTAAATTTTCGAAGCAGTCTTTCCTCATAACGTTTCCCAGAAATTTCAAACACAACGGTGGCAGGAAGTTGTCGAAAAAGGGAACAGTCAGTGAAAGTTTGACAAATACGAAATCAACGATAAAACTTCAATAAAACAGTAATTATCGGTATCCGGCGATCTCAACATGGAAAGAGTCCATCAGTGGCCGGTGTTATCATCGAAGATTCCACTGTATTTCGTTCAGTTTTAAATTAGTACTAGATTGACAGTTAGGTCTCATTAATTTACAATTAAAATTGTTGGATGTAACTGTAAGTCTTATGCTAACAGTTTCTACTCTCACGCTTCACGCTTGTGAAAATCTCCTCTGGGCTGTTTTCTTTCCAGTTAACGTTCATGTCCAAAAATTTCAATGAAATATCAATCGTTATTTCTTGTTTTCTTAATTCTTAATCTTTTCATTATCCTGTCTCCTTAAATTTTAATATTCTGGAGATGGTTTTGCTTGAAGAGTAAAAAATTTATCCTGCTACTGCAAGTTACTCGTACGAATGAATGAAATCACGTTTGAATTTTGCAGTTGTGTCGTCATATCCTGCTATGGCAACAGAGAAATGACCATGACTGAAATTAAGTAGTGTAGTAGAGTTGCCTTGAAAAAACATTGCAGTGGAAAGAAAAATAGTGAATAATGCAGAATGAAAAAGGTTAATAATTTTTTTCTTTTTCTCATATTCCCTAACACTCAGTAAACCCTTACAACTTCGAGGATTTATTACCTTGCTTGGGGTGAAATGATTACAAAATTATAATGCAGAGATTTCGAAGTATTTTTATATC
The DNA here is from genome assembly GCA_037127315.1 of Ascarosepion bandense. NCBI lineage: Eukaryota > Metazoa > Mollusca > Cephalopoda > Sepiida > Sepiidae > Ascarosepion > Ascarosepion bandense. The sequence goes on from JBBBDQ010000383.1 coordinate 4,120,754, forward strand.
CGTATGATACGAATTTTTTAAAATTGTTTTTTTATGTATTAATTCTCACATTTTCTTTTGATATAAAATTAGTCTATTTTAACGTTCCAAAAAGTTTTTTTTATCTAGTTTATAGACAGAAACGATTAAATTAATGATGTTCTATTAGTCTAGTGCATGCGGGTAATGGTGCAGTGGATATCGGCTCGGAACTAGAAATCGGAGAGCTAAGTTCAAATTCTAGTTGCAGGTTGAGTGTTTTTGATTTGATGGTCGATATGTGTACGAATTGCATTACGTTTCGACAGCCAGCAAGTTAGCCTACGAGAAAGTGAAGTGATTATGTTACCAATTATTGTATTTTGATTATTAGTGCTGAAGATACAATCTCTCAGAAGACACGGCAATTCACAAACCACATCGTTATACACAGATTTGATTTTTGAGTTCCCGTGTAATGAGGTTAAAGACTTTGAATATTTTGTAATAAATGTTAGAGCTTACATATTTGTTACAATTATTAAGTTATATGTACCAGTGAATTACATGTTTTCGATAAGTGACAAATTAATATATAAAATAGTTTGCTGCTTGTGTGGCCGATGTAAAAATTTAATTTTTATTACTGACACTGGAAATTTTCTAAAGGACACTAGAATTCGTAAACGACATTGTTTGTACACAGCAGGGGGCTTTTGAGACCTCGAGTTATTGATAATAATTGGCTTAGACACTTTAAGCTTTAGTAATAACCTTAAATCTAAAACATTTATTGCTATCATTGAATGATGCTTACTGGCGTATTATATTTTTAAGAGCTTTTTGATTTTGTTCATAGTTCGAATGAATCTGGTTAAGATAGAATAAGTAATCATTTCTTTTTTTAAATTTTGTTTTAAAAATTATTGACTTAAATTTTCTAAAATTCTTTAAAGCTAATTTTATTTATCGTCGTGGTCAGAGAAGCTAAAGTGAACAAGTATTTGTTTTATGTCGATCAATTATTTACCAAATTATGTAAGTGAAGAATAATTTCTTTTTATTCATTTCACCCGAATCAAGGCAATAAACTTCTTAAAGTGCCAAGTGTTCTACTTATATGTGCCGTGTCCTTTTAGGACGTGTGCGATCATGGCTTTCCGTGTCTCCCTATCCCTGGTGACTCTTAGCACGCTTTCTTCTGTTACACCACACAACCCTCGTTCTGTCATCCACCTGCTCAGGCCCTTCAAATATGTTATCCACTGCTTTTTCCTGTCTCTTTTTCCTTCTATCTGATCTGTTAATATCAGGTTCTTCAAGCCCTCCTTCCTCATTGCATGTCCCAGGAACTTTAGCTGTCTCTTCCTGATACTCAGAATTAATTTCCTTTTCGTTTCCATCCTTTCCAAAATCTCATCATTGCTCACATGCCCGATCCATGATATCCGCAGCATCCTTCTGTAGAACCACATTTCATTTTCTTCAATTTTTTCCTTTATCTTTGATGAGATTCTCAAGCATTCACTGCCATATTGAAGAACTGACATCACATATCAATCTAGTACTCTCTTCTTTGTTTCTAGCGAAATTTTCCTGTCTCTTAATACTTTACTCAGCTTCTGGAACGCGTCCTTCGCCATGCCAGTTCGTATTCGGATCTATGTGTCGCACTTTCCGTCTTCTGTTAGAACATTTCCCAAGTATTTAATTTTTTTTACCTGCTTGATTTTAGTATCCCCCACCTGTATTTGGCATTTGGGGGCTGCTCTTTTTACTGATGACCATGCATTCGATTTTCTTGCAGTTTTTTCTAGTCCTTTTTTGTCACTCTCTTCAGCTACCTTCTGTAAGAGTTCTTGTAGTTTCCTTTCCGTGTCTGCTGTTATCACTGTATTATGTTCGAACCTTATGCTGTTCAAATTATGGCCTCCGACGACAAGTCCTGGCATAATATCTAGGGCCCTCAGAATAGTCTCGCATTATGCAATTAATATTGCATTTACATTTTTGAAGATCAAATTTAAATGAAAATCAAAAGTCAGAAGAGATTACCACGAACGAGAAGTGTTACAGAATAAACTATCAGCATAGAACTTACGGTCACATTTAACCATTCCAGACCGATAAATGACGAGAACAGACCGCCATTCTAGTACTACGCTTAAAGTCATAACGTCTAGGTACAAAAAGGGAGAGCAATATTAATTTTGATGATACAAAAAGGTGACACATATCCAAAATAGAAGATAGAGGAAGGCTGGTCTACCATTTGTTTTATCTTCAACTTAGCTAGTCACGATTACTGACCGAAACAAATCACAATATTGCTTACATCAAGACAAAACATTCTTACTTACCACAGCCACCATATTATCTCCGGGGTCTTCATGTAGTCCTAAATAAATTCACATTTGTAAAATGTGTCTGTCGAAGTGGAGAATAAAAATGACATTTTAAAATGAACCCCCAATGAACATTTACAATGAATACAATTCAAAGAGAAAAGCTCATCAGAATAACTACCATGAAAATATTTATGAGTAAATTTAGCCCGATTTTTACATTCTGTATAACAGCTATTTTATACAGGATGACCCCCCCCCCCCCCGACCAAAAAAAACAACAAAAAAAACGGGAACATTTTAACAGTCCAATAAAAAAACCAAGAGTGATAGAAGAAAAATATTTTATTCAAAGTAATTGAAACCTTAAAACATGTCATTTAAGAAACAGTGATGGAATTTTCATTTTTTAAAAATTACGTCCTGTAGATAGCGTCCTCCTGTACGAATGGCGTACAAATATATATATATATATATATATAAAAAATAAAAAAGGATTAATTCAATGATGTTGGATGATCATTTCGATATGAAAATCCCCACGAGGGATAACACATCACCTCAGCAACAGAAAAATCATTTCAGAAACTGGAGAAAAATCAGTCTAATTTTCCTTTTTAAATAGAATTGCAAAGAAATTAAAAAAGAAAAAGAAAAAAAGAAAAAAGAAAAAGATAAAACAAAATAAAATCAAATAAACAAGAAAAGAAAAAATTGACATCGTCTGGGTTCGCAAAAAAAAGGAAAGAGAATTGTAACTTAAAATTAACGGACGGCTATATTTATATTTATATTTGCTGTGTAATATTTTATTACATGGAGCTCTCTTCCTGTATCATTTTTTAATATTAAAATAAAAAATTTTAATATTAATTAGGATCGGGTTTTTGGAATTTACCTTCCTGCTTTTTCCGCTTGGATTAAAGTATCTGAATTAAAATATATATATATATATTTACAATATAACACATAACAAAATTGGGGGCTCGTCCGACTCTATAAAATAAATAACAAAAATTAGGAGCTCGTCTATCTTGGTAAAAAAATAAATAAATAAATAAATAAATAAATAAACAAATGACAAAAAGTAGGAGCTCGTCCATTTCGATAATAAAGAAAATTAAATAAATAAAAAAATAACAAAAAATTGGGAACTCGTCCAACTCTATAATATAGTGACAATTATATATATATATATATATATATATATATATATATATATTGTTGAGCTGTGATAATATTTAGCGACAAGGTTGTTATTTTATTTTTTTTATTTTTTATTTTTTTTAGTGTTTTTACTGGTAAAATGTATTTTAGCAGCAGATCTTTCTATCGTAAAGTGTTCGATATTGGGGTGGAGATAAGAACGTTGATAGAGCACAAAGTCTTTGTCATTTTAACTGAGCAGCTTCATGCCGACTTTGAAGTTTCGTGTGGACACTGTTATCACTCGTCAAACCAGCCAGCCCTATAAGTGTTCTCACGAAATGTTGAAATCGGCATGAACCTGCTCAGTTAAAATGACAAATTTATTGAGCTTATATATATATATATATATATATATATATATATATATATATATATATAAGCTCATTTACATTTTTTCCTGTGTTACATTTTTTTTTCCTTTTTATCACTCTCATGGAATTGTGTGTTTACACCCCCCACCTTACATTTTAATTTATTGCTTAAAATTTATTTTTAGACTAGCTCCATCTTTCCCCCCATTTTTGTAAGTAAGCCTTTGGTGTTTTCTTTGTCCTGTATTTAGCATTTAAAATAAAGCCAACGTTAGCCTTTGAAGAGTGTTGGCCGAAAGGTTCCTCAGGTTGGGTTAATATAATGACGTCTATTCTGTTCAAAGTAATTAGTTCTTTCTGTGGGTAAAAATCTTTCTTTGTATATATATATATATATATATATATATGAAAGAGAGAGAGAGAGAGAGAATTAATGTAAGGGAAGCTAGTTACTTAGCTAAGCAGTGTTGTTTAACTGTTTCGTGGGTGTATGATTGTAATATCTTTACCTATCTTATACTTTACATATATATATACAGAAAATCTATGCAAGAGCCAACAAGCCTACCTAGGTTTCACCCTTCGGCTCGTCAGGGTAAATGGCTTTGTTGCTCTACTTTCGTATTGAGCGCTTTAATGTTAGGGTTTTCGTCTTGGGGCTTTTTTTTCTTTCCTACGAGGATTTGACTTTTTGTTCCTGTACTTCGTTTGTTTCTTTTTTTACTTCCCCTCCGAGTTCGTCTTCGATGGGTTATTCAAAACTATCTAAATTATACTACAACTCTACTAGTATTAGCAGAATTATTTCTGTTACGATTAGGATTGTTATGATTACTATAGATATTATATATATAAAATGTGCATAAAGTCTTTATATATATATATATATATATATATATATATATATATATATATATTAGTCATCCACATACCCCGTTTCGCTAGACATATCGAAACTCGACCGATTTGGTGTCAGTCGGAGTCTCTACTCCCAAAGCCATCGGCGCATGGGGGTCAAAGAATGGAAATTTTAACATCTTGTATGTAAGCAGTGTATACAGACGCCAGTCACCGAGAGAACTCAATTCATTTCTGAAGAGTCATGTATTATAGCCGAAGTGGAAACTGTTTTTTAAAATGTTCTTCTCCAGAAAGCTGAATCATAATGAAAGCACATATATATATATATATATATATATATATATAGAGAGAGAGAGAGAGAGAGAGAGATAGATAGATAGATAGATAGATAGATAGATAGATATTAGTAAACACATCTGTGTTTACACACTCTTTATCACTGATAGTGAGCACTTTTACTCATAAATATAGAAAATTTAAAACTATATTTTAACATTATAAATATATATCTACGAATAAAAAGACAAAAGGATATTAAAAAATCGCGAGATATAAGCTTCAGTAACAACAATTAGGTAAAATAATATATATATATATATATATATATATATATATATATATATATATATACTGCATATTGAATTAGAAAATAGCAATCATGCAGTGCTGATTTTTATGCGTACGCAGAGTAAATATATATATATATATATACGTATATATATATAAAAATATATATATATATATATATATATATATATATATATATTCATACTATCTATATATATTATATAATATATATACATTCATACATAGAAACATATACATACATTTATGATATCTATGTGTATATATATATATATGTGTGTGTGTGTGTGTGTGTGTGTGTGTGTGTGTGTGTGTGTGTGTGTTTGTAAATATGTATGTATGTATGTATGTATGTATAGATTTCGAGTCCGTAAACGGCGAGTATGATCCAACAAGATCAGCTTAATATAAAATATTAAGTGTTACAACTGTGTAGAGAACTTAGTGGATGTTATCCAGAGCAATATGATATTTACAAAAGAAAACTCAACACATCATTCAGATTGGTTATAAATTCTAATTCATAACCAATCTAAATGACATGTTGAATTTCCTTTATATATATATATATATATATATATATATATATATATGTGTGTGTGTGTGTGTGTGTGTGTATGTGTGTGTGAGGCATACCTTGGTAATTTAGCTTTGGCAGCAATTTTCTTTTTGGCACATAACACATACGCGCATAGTCGCTTTGGTAAGCACCGCTTAGCTGTGACACAACCCCGAAAGTATTGGATACTCAGTGTGAATCGAACTCACTATTCAATAGTGATAGATTTTAGCGAGAGAAACTTGTTAGCCAATATACGACGTCGAGTTGCTTATATGCTCATAGATAGATAGATAGATAGATAGATAGATAGATAGATAGATAGATAGATAGATATGAATGGAATGATTGGTTTGGTTTGTTTTATGCCATACCAACAATTTAATGGGTTATTTAATTCCAACAAGTTTTTTACCATACATTTGTATGAATAGAATATATTCTTTGAAGAAATTTGTTTGTAGATCAGCTTCTTTTGATGGATTTTTGTACAGTGGTTTTTGTTGTGAGTCAGATGTAATACAGGTAATATTATTGTTTTAATTTATTGATGGTAGTATTTTTTCTTAAAAAAGGTATTGCTGATAATTTTTTTCTTCGCAAATGTATTCCTGGAAATTTTATTATAAAAGTTAATTTTTATACTTTCATAGTGTTTTCATTCCAGTTTGTGGCTTAACTATTTACCCATAGCTGGGACCCTAACAGGTGCTACCACCCCGGGTCAGAGTAGACCTGGGAACAACAGTAATTAAGAGGTGGTCCCATGCTCTTCACAACCTCCCAATCAGAGGCCTTGCTGCCGGATGTACTTTATTGTCATACCCAGGACTTGATAGATATTAGCAGATTGAGATAGATTTTCTTTCCTGCTATACCTGAACACTGCATCAAATGTCACAATATATTCCCATTTCCCCCACCCATGCCTTATAAACTCGAAAAGACGACTTCGAACAATATGATGTATAATGAACAGTGACAGACGACACCACCTGTTAACTGTCCCACGCCCAACTTTTCACGATTGATTGGCATTGATTTCTATTAAACTGAATGTTCTCCGATAGTCTGTCTTTTTCACAGCTGGTGGCTACCTATATTTGACCAACAAACATATCAGCATGTGAAACTCTACACGCAAAATTTGGACAGATGGGTACAAGCTGTCGCGATACATTAACGGCCCGTCGGGTATTGTTCTCTAAACTTGAGTTAGACTGTCCGTCTTGCAAGCATGTGCTCGGGAGTGCGAATTAGTCTGCCTGATAAAAACTTCACTATCTCTTGATTTTTTCTTTATGAGTTTGTTACAGACAGAGATGTGCGAATTTCTGTACATGGAATGACTACTATTTCATTCTTTTCTTCGGTCCTCTATTCAAGGAGTGCGTTGTGGTGCGTGGATTTCGGCTCGCAACGAGAAATCGGAGAGTCGAATTCGAATTCCAGTTGAATTCGTTGATTTCACTTACGCGCAAATATCCTTGGGAAACGTATTAATTCGTCTCTTCTCTCCAACTATGGGTTAAATAACAGGACAGATTGGGTTCTGTAGCCTTGGTTGGCAACCTGTCTACTGCCTGCAGAAAGTAATGGCAACCTACTGCGGGAAAATCTTCTGCCCAGTCAGAAAGTCATGATCTCACAAGCATGTGTAAACGCATGGCACTTAACTGACTGATTCAAGAAGTACCAACTATCTCAGCTACCAAGAATGCACACACACACACACACACACACACACACACACACACACACATATATATATATATATACAGTTTTAGAAACTCATCCCCGATGAATAAAGGCATCATAAAGGTGTTCTTACGAAACTTCGAAGTCGGCATGAACCTGCTTACTTAAAAAAAAGACCTGCTTACCAAAATACCTTTTACCAGTAAAACTACTGAAAAAACGACAATTTTGGTGACATTATTATAACTCAACACTATATATATATATATATATATATATATATATATATATATATATATATATATATACTACTAGGCTATAATTATTAGGCCATCCCAGTTTTTTAAAAGAAATTATGTATTTCATACTATTTTTAACTGGATAATTCTAAATGAAAATAGAATGGTTGTTTTGTTATTATTATTATTATCACCCTATTTTTCTTCATTCTTTCATTGATGAAACTGCAATATAGGTAAATATTGAATATTTATACATTCATTTGATGCACATGTTATTGTGCCGTATTAACAAAAGAACCATTCTATTTTCATTTACAATTATTCATTTGGCAATAAATACTAAAAAATAGTAAAATAGTATGAAATACATTATTTTTTTAAAACACTGAGGTGGCCTAATAATTATTGCTGGTAGTATATATATATATATATATATATATATATATATATATATATATATATACTAGCAGTATAGCCCGGCGTTGCTCGGGTGTAATAAAAGCTTTAAAACTAATCCATGGTCCTGGAGCTCAGACTCTTTGGACGTTGGCACGAAAGACTAAAAAGCAATAGCTGTTTCCAGCTAAAGAGAAACCATAGACTGAAAGAAAAATGAATGGATGTAAGTCCAATTTTGATTTCCTGGTATCGATATCAAATAAGTTTTTTTCGTCGTAAACTGAAATTTGAAGGCTCAATAAGTCCTCTGAGTAAATCGTATCATGGGTGAGACTAAGAACTACAGTTATACCTACTTAGAGCCAAACCCGAAGCAAAAACTAAAATAAAAGGGCTGAAAAAATACAGACATACAGGCAGATAAACAGACACACACACAAACATCTTTTATATATATATATATATATATATATAATTTTCTGCACTATTGTAAGAACTGCAACCTTGAAACTTCTGAATATCGTTTCTTATGTCTTATTCTACGAGTGTATCAAATTTGATTAAAATCGGACACTCCTTCTATAACCCGATTTTTTCGATTATCGATTTTCGATATTTATCGGGGGTACATCGAATTAGAATTAGAACACTCTCAGCTATTGGGTTAGGGTTAGGGTTAGGGTTAATGATAATGTACACGCTAAAAAGTCTGCCTCCTTCTACCGAGCGCCTATAGAATCGCCGACTGACGCCAATTCTGTCGGGTTTCAATCCTGGGTTAAAAAGCAATCGGAGTTTAATCGTATTGATGAGCTGTGATACAGCGAAACAGATCTGTCTGCGGATGACTATATATGTGTGTGTGTGTGTGTGTGTGTGTGTGTGTGTGTGTGTGTGTGTGTGTGTGTGTGTGTGTGTAAAGAGAGAGAGAGCCAGACGGGTTGATAGATATTTATTTCAACATACAAGCATGATCATAATTTTCCAGTTAATTTTTTTTATTATTACAATAGATCTGCGGAGCCAAGGAGCCTTGCGGCTTCCCAGTGTCTTGCGGCCCCTAGTGAACTTGCGCATCCCCCACCCCCCGCAATTGCGGGTGCCCTAAGCACGCCCTTGTGTAAACGCACTCCTCTAACGCATAAATTCTTAGGCAGCATCATTCAGACTTATTTTCTGCGGGTTGATAAACATGTAAAAGAACACCTCTCGAGAATCATGGTTACTAAGCTAATCTAAGAGACTATGACAATTATGGAGTAAGTTCGATCCCCACTGGCTTCCTCCAATTTGTGTTCTTGCACCAGAAAAAGGTTACTTGATAAACAGACAGACGCCACACGGTAAACGTAGACATTCATGCATTGTGTGTATACAAATGTGTACTCTGTCGTGAAATGAGAGAGACATGTTTTTTTTAATATTTGGCTGGCTTTCAGTCAGTCAGTTAAGTACCATACGTGATACACACTTGGGCGATCATGTCTCGAAAGAGACATGACTAACTGGGCAGAAGATTATCCCTCAGTAGGTTGCCATTGCTTTCTGCAGTCGACTGGTTGTCAGCCAAAGCTATAGAACCCAATATGTTCTATTATTTAACCCATAACCGGAGGGAAGAGACGGATTAATACCTTTCCCAAGAGTAAAGGGAAGAGACGGATTAATACCTTTCCCAAGAGTAACGGGAAGAGACGGATTAATACCTTTCCCAAGAGTAAAGGGAAGAGACGGATTAATACCTTTCCCAAGAGTAAAGGGAAGAGACGGATTAATACCTTTCCCAAGAGTAAAGGGAAGAGACGGATTAATACCTTTCCCAAGGTTAAATAATAGAACAGATTGGGTTCTATAGCTTTGGCTGACAACCAGTCTACTGCAGAAAGCAATGGCAACCTACTGCGGGATAATCACGTAAGGGAATGCAACGAAACCAACTGTCATTTGAACTCGGCTCTCACCGATTTCTCGTTCCGAGCCGATATCCACTGTACCACAACGCACAGAAAGAAAGAAAGAAAGAAAGAAAGAAAGAAAGAGAGAAAGAGAGAAAGAAAGAAAGGCTTAAAAGCAAAGAAGTGACCAGAAATAGAAAATCCTAACGAAAGACAAGATGAAAAAGAAATTGAAAAGTAAAAAAAAAAAAAAAAAAAAAAAAAAAAACACACTAAAATAAGAAAAAAGTAAAAACTAGAAAGATTAAGAAGGAGAACGAATGAAAACGGATAAAATGAGAAAAAAAAAGCGAAATTCTTGAATAAAATATTAATCATTTCATTTGTTTTTCTTCTCTCAAATGGTCCGTAGGGCTCACTTACGGTCTAAAGGAGAAATTAAAAAAGAAAAGAAAAATTTAATCAGCCTCTGAGGTCATAGAAAGAAAATTTTATTAGTTTTTCTGCTTATTAATTTCATTCCGTTTCGTTCATTTATTTATCGTTTTATTTCATTTTATTTCATTCTTTGCTGTACGTATGTGGAGATGGGTAGAACGAGTAATATAGAATGTCAGGAGGAAAAGGAGACAGGCTGTTCGCTCAATTGCCCGCCACCCGCGGCCTGTCGATATCCCTCGGTCGACTCGTTCGATTGGATTTTAGTGGATCTTACAATTTCATACAAGCGTCTAAATCCGCATGGATGGGTATAGGACTTCTCTTGCACCCCATCACCTTAGTCGAACGTAAAACTTTGAGGTCATTTTATACATAAACGTCAATGTCTCTTATATTTGCATTTATTTAAAAGTGCGTCCAGAGCAAAAATTATCGAAGCCGATAACAAAAGAGAGACGTGGGGGGATAATCGTTGATGCTGATACATTGTGAAAACAGAAAAAGTCCTTTATATTTTGCGTTGTTAGGTGGTTTTAGACGCCTTTTAATTTTGATTTTTTAATAACTTCGTTCAAAAAGATCACTATTGTTTTTATTATGATAGCCTTTATTTTGGAATGAATTAAAAAGAAAAACTTTTAAGAACTGACACATTTTTAATTGCATTATTATCTATACGTGGACTCACATCTTTGTTGTTGTTATCACAACGTTTCGACTGTTAATCTTCCCGGCATTCATCAGGTGCTTGTCAATCTGAGTCATACAATAGTTATGCTATTTTTACCAAAGTGTGCGGGTTTTTAAAACCCTTACTGACAAGTTAAGTTGTCTTGTGAAAAATAAGGGTAAAAGAGCATTGATGGGACACGGCGGGAGAAAACAGGAGAACTTATAACAGAAAGTTGTGTTTAAGAAAATGGTTGCAAAAAAAAAAAAAAAAACATAGGATTTTTGTGAGGACTTAACTGGAAGCAGTATAGTTCATTCTGTTAACAGTTCTTCCCATTTTTTGTTTCTACGTCAGATTATATTCGTCCTCAGGTTGAAGAGGGATTCAGTTTTCTGGTGCTTTGCTTCAACTGTTGGGACATCCCCGAACCTACGTTGTCTTCTCGACTGCTCCATTTTCGGATACCAAGTGGCTGCTGGTTGAGTTTCACGGAGCTACATTTAGTCCGTGTTGACTCGGTGAAATCGTAGTAAGAAAGAGGGTTGCTATCAGCCTAAGCCAGGGGCCGGTAATCACAACCCTACAAAGGGAGACAATTCATTTTACTATATTCGTCAGATTAACTGCAACGTCTAAGTAAATGATTGTGGGTGTTAAGCGGCGTACTTTAATATCTAATAGAGGTAAGTGAGTAAATTATGCTGACATTTTATGCAATTGATAATCATATTATTTTCGTATGGGATAAATTAATAGATTATATATTTTAAATAACAGCTGGTTATGAATTGTGCTGATTTTAGCAAAGTGTGCGGGTTTTTAAATCCCTTTGAATTTTAGTGACTAGTTTCGTTGTCTTCGGTGGAAAATAAGGGTAAAAGAGCATTGACGTGACACGGTGAGAAAAAACAGGACAACACTAAACTTGAGTGGAGAAAGGAAATGCTTTATAACAGAAAGAGAAACAAAGAAAGGGAAGATACAAAATTGGGTTTAAGAAAATGCAAGGACTTAACTGGAAGCAGTATAGTTCACACTCCACCCACGTCTATTGAACAGGTGTAGAGGCTCATCCCTTGTTGCCTGTTTAGGATGTGGTTCCCGGCTTTCTCTTTTCCAATCTTTTCATTCTTACGTAGCCCCCTGCGCTTCAGTGGCATTAACGTCTTGCTTGGGGTGATATGATTAAAAAAAAAAATTATGTGAACAGTTCTTCTTTTCGGTTGCGATGTCAAAATACATTCATTTTCAAGTTGAAGAGGGATTCCATTTTTTGATGCTTTGCTGCAACTGTTGCGACATCCTCGAACCTACGTTGTCATTTGGCTGCTCCATTTTCGGACACCATGTAGCTGCTTCATTTTCGGACACCATGTAGCTGCTGGTTGAGTTTCACGAAGCTAGAATTACTCCATGTTGACTCGGTGAAATCGTAGTGAGAAAGAGGCAAGAACTGGGCCGCTATCAGCCCAAGCCAATGGCCGGTAATCTTGACCCCTACAAAGGGAGACAATTTATTTGTCTATAAAATATTTCCAATATAGTCTAGTGCAGTGTTTCTCCTCAATTTTTACTTCATGGCCCATGTGTAGAATAACTAAAACTCCGAGGTGCACTTTAAATTTTAATAAGGAACAATTACATTATTTACATTGTTCGGACTGTTGTCCTCATCTTTACTGCCATGTTCATATTTCATGAGGACACATGGCCCATTGGATAAAAGCATTGGTTAGATCCAAAGAACTGTGAGTTCAATACCTGGCTACAGTAGTGGTGAACAAATAACTTAGAGAGTTGAGTTAAAGGGAGATAACTACATGACATACGGAAGTAGCATCACAAATGGAATGAGAATGATATACCCCAGTGATCGAAATAAACAGGTCGGTTTGAAACTCCTAGCATCTGAAGAAGGTCGGAGGGTATGACGGCCAAGATGTCGTGAACATGACAATAAGGATGAGAACAACAGTAAGACAATATAAATACTACTTATAGACAAATACTGAAGAAATAATTCGTCAATAAATTTCAAAATGGGAATTTTCGTTTTTAGCAATGCTAAAGAAAATTAAAAATTCTAAAGAAGCCCAGCAATCCTAAAGATGATTAGCGGCCAAATTTTCTTTTAAAGGGATTAATGAAGAATTTGTTTTTTCATTTTTTTTTATGTTATCTTTTTTTAGAGAAGTCGATAGTGACTGACTTTTTTTTTTTAATTGTATCACCCCGAGCAAGGCGGTAATGCCACTGATGTGCAGGGGGCTACATGAGTATAAAAAGATTAATTAGAAGAGAGTGAAGAGGAAGACGAACCAGTTAGAAAGGAGCAATAGAAGGATGAGAATCTAGGTGTGATGACAGTTTCAAGGGTGGAGAGAAAGGAAAGGATATACGGGGTGGAGAAAGAACGAGTGTCAAGTGGTTAATAGATGAGTATAGAGATTGCATTTAATGGATGACCAATCCCTTAAAGATTAAGCAATTTAACATCCAGATGAAAATATGACAAAGACTTAGCTTAAACATGGAAGTTGTGTGCTTGGTGTCTCTAAACTTTTTTAAATAATTTTTTTAATAAATTTTTTCAATATAATTTTTTTTAAATATTAAATTTTTTATATAAAATTTTTTCTTAAATATAATTTTTTTTCTAAATATATATTTTAAAATATAAATATTTTTAAAATATAAATATTTTTAAAATATAATTTTTTTAAATATAATGTTTTTTAAATACAATTATTTGTAAATATAATTTTTTTAATATAATTTTTTAAATGTAATTATTTTTAATTACAATCTTTTTAAATATAATTTTTTTTAATATAATTTTTTTAAACATAATTTTTTTTAAATATTTTTTTTTTTCAGAAAAAAATCATAAGTTACTTTTTTGTTAAACTGGAATGCACCTAGATACCTCTCAGGGCGATCGGCGATCGTTATTATTTCCAGATGCATTATTGCACCCAGACTCACCAGTTGAGAAACATTAGCGTGGGTTTGGTGTCATAGCAATTGTAACTTTAATTCCTGGACCGAACAGTGTATACCTGAACTAAAATTGGGACTCTATCATCTATCTTAAGGTCCTTCGCAATTTTTTAACTTTCCTGTTTATATTGATTTCCCAGTTACTAGGCATCTTTTTGTAGTGTAGTTTTTGTTAATTTCACGGAAATATGACGAGCTATCACAGCAGTAGTAGATGAACTTCTGACGTGGTCTACAGAACCAGAATGAACAATCTACCCTCGCCCCATAGATTATATAAAGAGTTTAGTTTGAAGTACCTTGAAGGTTACACAGATCTGCAGGCACATTATGACGGTCGGATGGCAAAACGACCGAAATGTTATGATAGTACCCACAAAGATAAAGACATTAATCCGCGTATAAATCATATTAATTCCTCATCCCAGAAATTCACAAAAATTACACATATTTATGCCTTGCTTTTAATATTAAATATGAGTGTTGAAAAACTGTTATATATCTCTCTCTTCTTCTATGACAGTAAGTTCTTGTATACACAAGAAGTACAGGCTCGAAGAAACAAAATTGTGGTTCTACAGAAGGATTATGAGAATTATATTAATAGCTCATTGGAGCAACAAGGCAACAGTTTTAAAGAAAAATAGGAACAAGAAAAACAATACTTAAAAAAAAAACTCAGAAAGAGAAAGTTTAAATTTCTGGTACACTTTCTGAGGAAAGACGGCTTCGAAAACTTATTACTCGCAGAACGTATTGAGAAATTGGGAAACAACGGGCAACTGAGCTAACGTGTTTTTGCGAACAGATGGCAGGGCAAAAACAAAGAGTTGTTTAAAGCTAGAAAGAAATGTAAGATGTATAGAACCATGATCGCCTACAGCTTACTGATGATGAGGATGATAGAAGTAAATAATAGTTTTCAAATATGTAGGTTGGTTATGTTGGTCACTTTGATGAGTAGCTTCCACAGATTTCAAATAAAAAAAAGAACTACAGTACCATATTTGAATATTTGGTTTTAAGTAAATTTTGTTGCGCGATGAAAAGTGAATACTTTACAACAATGTGGAACGCAAGAGACTGTGAAAAAATGAAAAGAAACTCTACTAAACAAACCAAATGCTGGGCTTCATCAAAAGCTGGCGATGCCTTTTTATACGATGGGATTGTATTGGGAAGAAACAAACGACTGATTTGAGCAACTACAGCAACCAATTAGAATATTTGAAGGTAGCAGTCCGAGGATACCACCGACGAGCTACAAAAAACAATGCCGATAGACATACCGAAGTTCGACAAATCGAAAAAAATGTTATTAAATCAGACATGACGAGCTAGCATTATTTTATTGACGCGGAGACATACCACAAAACAATTCTCCGTGAAATTAACAAAAACTACACTACAAAAAGATGCCTAGTAACTGTCAAACCAATATAAACAGGAAAGTCAAAAAATTGCGAAGGACCTAAAAATAGATAATAGAGTCCCGGTTTTAGATAAACAACAGGCAATCATCACAATTAAAGACCATAAACACAATTTCACAAACACCCACACTACCGATTACTAGACCCTCCCAAAAACTACATAGGTAAAATTAGCAAAATCATTTTTGAAAGAGCTTCTACATTCACTAAGAATGCCTTAGATGTGAACCAATGGAAGAACACAGCCTAGACAACTGATTGCTTCACAAAACTAAAAACGAAAATGGATTTCACTTTCATACAATTTGGTATTTGTGACTTCTATCCGTCAATATTTGTAAAACTCCTAATTGCAGCCTTAAACTTGGGTAAAAGTGAATGCCCCATCAGCGACCAAAACGTTAACATCATCAAATAGGATCAAAAATATATCTTATTTTACGATGAATACCTGTGAACTAGAAAAAAAAAGCATAAAAAACACAACCCTGATTTTTGCATTTTTGTAGGAGTGCAAAGGCCTGTGATTTGGTCGGGCATTTTTTTTTTTTTTTTTTTTGAAATCTTAGGCAAATTTTCGATTTAATTAACACCGGACTTTACCAAGTAAATTTTCGTTTTAGGTCCCGAAGGCTTTTCGCCCTTCAAATTTATCCAAAATTTCTGTGCAAATGTATATGCTGAACTCAAATCAACAATTAGTTATTGAAGAAACCTACCTTTTTTAATTTGAAAGTCCACAAAAAAACGAACTATATCTCACACTTTTTCTCTCCCGTAACTCTCACGAAGTCATGTAATTAACTACAGAATGACGTACTGCGTAGGCAACAAATTTCAGTCGATTTACTTCCTTTACTGAAACTTCCGGCTATTTACTTCCTGTAATGAAATTAATAAGCGTAGAAATACAATAGCGTATTACTTTCATTACCGGAAGTAAATAGCTGGAAGTTTCAGTAAAGGAAGTAAATCGGCCGAAAATAGAACAAAATTTATTGTCCTACGTCGACAGACATTCAGCAGTTAATTACATGACTGCGTTAGAGTTACGGGAGACAAAATGTAGGTCGATTTTTTTCTGGACGTTCAGAGCAAAAAAGGTAAATTTCTTCAATAATTAATTGTTGATTTGAGTTCAGCATATACATTTGCACAGGAATAATGCTGTTTTGGATAAATTTAAAGGGGGAAAAGCCTTCGGGACCTAAAACAAAAATTTACCCTTTACCGTGCACTATGGATTGATAATCCTCGGTATCTATCTATCACCCGGTTCACACTCCACCCACGTCTATTGAACAGGTTAAGAGGCTCATCCCTTGTTCCCTGTTTAGGATGTGGTTTCCGGCTTTCTCTTTCCCAATCTTCTCACTTTGTTTTCTTGCTTTTTTTTTTTTTGTTTTTTTTTTCTTCAATTGGAGTAGATAGATCTATCTATCGCCCGGTTCACACTCCACCCATGTCTATTGAACAGGTTAAGAGGCTCATTCTTTGTTCCCTGTTTAGGATATGGTTTCCGGCTTTCTCTTTTCCGATCTTTTCACTATTACGTAGCCCCCTTCACATCAGTGGCGTTACCGCCTTGCTCGGGGTGATACGATTAAAAAAAAACAAAAAAAAACTAGTCCACAAAAAAAATGGACAGACTTAAAAATTATCTAATCAATTTTTTTTAAAGACAACAATGTTAATATAACTAACGCTGAAGTCGTAAATTTCTTAGATGTTACCTTCGACCTGAGCAATGGTCTATACAGACCGTACACTAAGGACTCACATAACCATACCCATATCAATAGGGAATCAAATCACCCATAGAATCATCAACCTACATAAATCTGTTTAATTTCGTTTAAATACCAGTATTTGCAATAAGATTGTTTTTGACAATTCCAAAATTAAGTAAATTAATGTTTTAGAAAAAATTTAACTCAACACTAGTTTAGAATAATCCGTTAAAAACAAAGTAGGTGAAAATAAGCAGAAGCCATGTAAATGTAATATTATTTGGTTTAACTCCCCCTTCAACCGTAATGTCCAAACAAGCATTAGTAAATCCTTCCTAAATTTAATTCACAAACATTTCGACCATTCACCCAACACTAAAAAAAAAATCTACAAAAACAATGTTAAAGTCAGTTAGAGTTGCGTTTAGAACATAGATAAATATATTTCACAAATCCATAAATACATATCACGGCTCCGGCCATCCGGCTGGGGTCCTAAATGACCAAAAGTAGACCGAATAAGACCAGTTTAGACCGCTTCGCCCAGTCAATAAGAAGAAGAGACTAACATGGGGAAGAGAGCACAAAAACTGGACACCAGAACAGTTCATTTGATGCACAGGTTATTGTGCAATATTAACAAAAGAATCATTCTATTTTCATTTAGAATTATCCACTTGGCAATAAATACTAAGAATAGTATGAAATACATCATTTTTTATTTTTTAAACTGGAGCGGCCTAATAATTATGGCCGGTAGTGTGTGGGGGGGGGGAGGTGAAAACTAAAATATTAAAATAAAAAACATACAATTTAAAAATATATAAAATTCTTAAGTTGATGCTGAAAATAAATTAATCAATCAATATTTACGCTAAAGTAAATTAAACGGAAAATCCTATCGGCTCAAATTAAAAAAAAAATAATGAAAAAAAAAACAGGGGAAGGAATCTAATAAAAAATTCAAAAGAAGGAATGATAAAAAAGCGAATAAGAAAGAAAGAAAGATGGCTAACTAATTAAAAGAAAGAGGGCGAAAAATATGTCTAAAAGAAAGGTTAAAACGAAGACAGAAACAAAAACGACTTGTAGAATTAAAAAAATGATGAGAAAGAAAAAAATAAACAAAGATAGCTAACAAACTAAAAGAAAGAAGGTGAGAAATATGTCTAAAAGAAATATAGAAAGAAAAACAGAAACAAAAACTTGTAGAATTTTAAAAAATGGTAAGAAAGAAAGAAAGAAAGAAAGAAAGCAGGTGAGAAAGAAATAAACAATGATGGCTAACAAACTAAAAGAAAGAAGACGAGAAAGAAAAAGAAAGAAAGAGTGTGAAAAAGAATGAAAGAAAAAGAAAGAAATAAACAATGATGGCTAACAAACTAAAAGAAAGAAGACGAGAAAAAAGAAAGAAAGAGTGTGAAAAAGAATGAAAGAAAAAGAAAGAAATAAACAATGATGGCTAACAAACTAAAAGAAAGAAGACGAGAAAGAAAAAAGAAAGAAAGAGTGTGAAAAAGAATGAAAGAAAAAAGAAAGAAATAAACAATAATGGGTAACAAACTAAAAGAAAGAAGACAAGAAAGAAAAAAAGAAAGAAAGAGTGTGAAAAAGAATGAAAGAAAAAGAAAGAAATAAACAATGATGGCTAACAAACTAAAAGAAAGAAGACGAGAAAGAAAAAAGAAAGAAAGAGTGTGAAAAAGAATGAAAGAAAAAAGAAAGAAATAAACAATAATGGTAACAAACTAAAAGAAAGAAGACGAGAAAGAAAAAAAGAAAGAAAGAGTGTGAAAAAGAATGAAAGAAAAAGAAAGAAATAAACAATGATGGCTAACAAACTAAAAGAAAGAAGACGAGAAAGAAAAAAAGAAAGAAAGAGTGTGAAAAAGAATGAAAGAAAAAAGAAAGAAATAAACAATAATGGGTAACAAACCAAAAGAAAGAAGACAAGAAAGAAAAAAGAAAGAAAGAGTGTGAAAAAGAATGAAAGAAAAAGTAAGAAATAAACAATGATGGCTAACAAACTAAAAGAAAGAAGACGAGAAAGAAAAAAAGAAAGAAAGAGTGTGAAAAAGAATGAAAGAAAAAAGAAAGAAATAAACAATAATGGGTAACAAACCAAAAGAAAGAAGACAAGAAAGAAAAAAGAAAGAAAGAGTGTGAAAAAGAATGAAAGAAAAAGAAAGAAATAAACAATGATGGCTAACAAACTAAAAGAAAGAAGACAAGAAAGAAAAAAGAAAGAGTGTGAAAAAGAATGAAAGAAAAAAGAAAGAAATAAACAATAATGGGTAACAAACCAAAAGAAAGAAGACAAGAAAGAAAAAAGAAAGAAAGAGTGTGAAAAAGAATGAAAGAAAAAGAAAGAAATAAACAATAATGGGTAACAAACCAAAAGAAAGAAGACAAGAAAGAAAAAAGAAAGAAAGAGTGTGAAAAAGAATGAAAGAAAAAGAAAGAAATAAACAATGATGGCTAACAAACTAAAAGAAAGAAGACGAGAAAGAAAAAAGAAAGAAAGAGTGTGAAAAAGAATGAAAGAAAAAGAAAGAAATAAACAATAATGGGTAACAAACTAAAAGAAAGAAGACGAGAAAGAAAAAAGAAAGAAAGAGTGTGAAAAAGAATGAAAGAAAAAGTAAGAAATAAACAATAATGGCTAACAAACTAAAAGAAAGAAGACGAGAAAGAAAAAAGAAAGAAAGAGTGTGAAAAAGAATGAAAGAAAAAGAAAGAAATAAACAATGATGGCTAACAAACTAAAAGAAAGAAGACGAGAAAGAAAAAAGAAAGAAAGAGTGTGAAAAAGAATGAAAGAAAAAGAAAGAAATAAACAATGATGGCGAACAAACTAAAAGAAAGAAGACGTGAAAGAAAAAAGAAAGAGTATGAAAAAGAATGAAAGAAAAAAGAAAGAAATAAACAATAATGGGTAACAAACTAAAAGAAAGAAGACGAGAAAGAAAAAAAGAAAGAAAGAGTGTGAAAAAGAATGAAAGAAAAAGAAAGAAATAAACAATAATGGGTAACAAACCAAAAGAAAGAAGACAAGAAAGAAAAAAGAAAGAAAGAGTGTGAAAAAGAATGAAAGAAAAAGAAAGAAATAAACAATGATGGTAACAAACTAAAAGAAAGAAGACAAGAAAGAAAAAAAGAAAGAAAGAGTGTGAAAAAGAATGAAAGAAAAAGAAAGAAATAAACAATGATGGCTAACAAACTAAAAGAAAGAAGACGAGAAAGAAAAAAGAAAGAAAGAGTGTGAAAAAGAATGAAAGAAAAAGAAAGAAATAAACAATAATGGGTAACAAACCAAAAGAAAGAAGACAAGAAAGAAAAAAGAAAGAAAGAGTGTGAAAAAGAATGAAAGAAAAAGAAAGAAATAAACAATGATGGCTAACAAACTAAAAGAAAGAAGACGAGAAAGAAAAAAGAAAGAAAGAGTGTGAAAAAGAATGAAAGAAAAAGAAAGAAATAAACAATAATGGGTAACAAACCAAAAGAAAGAAGACAAGAAAGAAAAAAGAAAGAAAGAGTGTGAAAAAGAATGAAAGAAAAAGAAAGAAATAAACAATGATGGCTAACAAACTAAAAGAAAGAAGACGAGAAAGAAAAAAGAAAGAAAGAGTGTGAAAAAGAATGAAAGAAAAAGAAAGAAATAAACAATAATGGGTAACAAACTAAAAGAAAGAAGACGAGAAAGAAAAAAGAAAGAAAGAGTGTGAAAAAGAATGAAAGAAAAAGTAAGAAATAAACAATGATGGCTAACAAACTAAAAGAAAGAAGACGAGAAAGAAAAAAAGAAAGAAAGAGTGTGAAAAAGAATGAAAGAAAAAGAAAGAAATAAACAATGATGGCTAACAAACTAAAAGAAAGAAGACGAGAAAGAAAAAAAGAAAGAAAGAGTGTGAAAAAGAATGAAAGAAAAAGAAAGAAATAAACAATGATGGCGAACAAACTAAAAGAAAGAAGACGTGAAAGAAAAAAGAAAGAGTATGAAAAAGAATGAAAGAAAAAAGAAAGAAATAAACAATAATGGGTAACAAACTAAAAGAAAGAAGACGAAAGAAAGAAAAAAGAAAGAAAGAGTGTGAAAAAGAATGAAAGAAAAAGAAAGAAATAAACAATAATGGGTAACAAACCAAAAGAAAGAAGACAAGAAAGAAAAAAGAAAGAAAGAGTGTGAAAAAGAATGAAAGAAAAAAGAAAGAAATAAACAATGATGGTAACAAACTAAAAGAAAGAAGACAAGAAAGAAAAAAAGAAAGAAAGAGTGAAAAAGAATGAAAGAAAAAGAAAGAAATAAACAATGATGGCTAACAAACTAAAAGAAAGAAGACGAGAAAGAAAAAAGAAAGAAAGAGTGTGAAAAAGAATGAAAGAAAAAGAAAGAAATAAACAATAATGGGTAACAAACCAAAAGAAAGAAGACAAGAAAGAAAAAAGAAAGAAAGAGTGTGAAAAAGAATGAAAGAAAAAGAAAGAAATAAACAATGATGGCTAACAAACTAAAAGAAAGAAAGACGAGAAAGAAAAAAGAAAGAAAGAGTGTGAAAAAGAATGAAAGAAAAAGAAAGAAATAAACAATAATGGGTAACAAACCAAAAGAAAGAAGACAAGAAAGAAAAAAGAAAGAAAGAGTGTGAAAAAGAATGAAAAAAAAAAGAAAGAAATAAACAATGATGGCTAACAAACTAAAAGAAAGAAGACGAGAAAGAAAAAAGAAAGAAAGAGTGTGAAAAAGAATGAAAGAAAAAAGAAAGAAATAAACAATAATGGGTAACAAACCAAAAGAAAGAAGACAAGAAAGAAAAAGAAAGAAAGAGTGTGAAAAAGAATGAAAGAAAAAGAAAGAAAAAAGAAAGCTAACAAAATAAAAGAAAGTTGGCGAGTCAGAAGATGAGAAAGAAAAAATATACAAAGAAAATTTGCTAATAGAATAAAACATAGAAATCTATAAAGAAAAACGAAAGAAAAATGTCTAGAGACATAAAGAAATTTAAAAAAAGAGAAAAAGAAAATATTTCAGTAAATACTTACACTAGTTATCTACCTTATCATTCGTCTTCAAATAATGAGTTTTCTTAAACCAATCGAAAGTAAGAAAAAAAAGAGAGAAAAAATTAAAAAAAAGTACCCGGATGATCGGATGAAATATTCCAGCCAGAAATATAATAAAGAAAGACATCAGGCGAGGAAAATAAATCAAATCGCATCAAACGTTGTCCCCTTGACCTCGCCCTCCCCACAATCCTAAAAAAAAGGTTTTCTAAAAAACATCATTATTAACGCTATTGAAACAATGACAGACAATCAGATAAAAGAAGACACGTAAAACAGACAAGGAGAGACCGAGAGAGACAAACAAATGTTTCAGATGATAAAATGGTCGGCAGCTGGAGATTTTCAATAAGTTGACCTTGGACAACAGTCAAAAAACACAGGAATAAAAAAATAAACACAATTTGATTTTCTCTTTTTTTTTTTTTTTTTTTTTTCCATGTGATGTTACAGAAGCTAATATGTCCGACATTTCTGCACTTTTGCGACTTGATTGAACTGAACGATTTAATGCTAGAAAACGTGTCTCCATATTCAGGTTAAAAACGAAAATTCGAATATTAGGCTTTTACCAAGATTCGAACCTGAACTTCAGTTATTTTGGAATATGCCTGGAGTAACGTGCCAAACGCTATTTGTATGTCGGGCAAGATTGAGTTATAGGTAATTTACGCTATTGGGAAGTACTGTAATAACGAATATGTCATTCTTATTTATTAATGATACGGGAATTTAAAGAACTCCACTAAAAACGTGAATTTTTAAAAATGAAAAATCTTTTTTGAAGAATTTATTCCAGTTTTAATTTCAAGCTATTAAATTTAATTTAATATTTCCAATACGCAAAATACTTTGTAGTATTACAAAAACTAATTCAAATTGACTAGAATTATTTTATTTATTTTATTCTATTCTAATTTATTTTTTTTATTTATTATTTACACAATTTATTTATTGCTAAAATAGCTGATTAGAGTCTTTTCTAGTCGTCTTTAATAAAAAATACTTTGGTCTATCCTCTTAATAATAACATTTTTTTTTTTTACAATAAAACTGGTTTTATCAAGTTTGGAACCATTTTTTTCATCTCTCTCCATTGTGAACTGTATCGATGATCTTATTGAGTGTACATGGTCCAGCAGTAGTTGGATCGCTTCCTGCTGTGGACAAAGTAAATCTACGTATCTCAGCCACAGAGTTGGATTCTAATGTCATTTCTTCGAAGTATTCTATATATATATATGTTAGCCATTGCTGGTGATAATGGCTAATCCTTTGCTAAACTTTCATCCTGCCGACATATGTCTGATCCCATTCCTAAGTGTGTTGTTTGTATACAGAAAGTCGGCATCTCCATCAAGTTATCTATTGTTATATTGGTACATTCTCTTAGGGGTGACAGGTGATGGGCCTTGTGTGGTGATTTCTGATCTTTCAATCTGTTCAATTCTTGTACCTGGCGGACTTTAACTGCATCAAATTTGTGTCTGAAGGATTTATCCAGAGCATGCAAAACCTTATTGCTTACCATTTTACAAAGCTCGAATTCATTAGTTACAAGCCGGTATTTTGCCAACCATTTTAATAAATAATATAATAGTGTAAATAAACAATCTAACAGATAAATAAGGTTTATTATTGCTTAAGAGTGTCTACGGCGATATCGTGTTGAATGCACCGGTTCTCGTCCGGTCATCGAAGTTAAGCAACATCGAGCCAGGTCAGTACATAAATTGGTGACCCTTTGAGAATACCAGGTGCTGTAAACGTAAGGACCAAGAAATAGTCCACCGATCCTCCCGGGTTAGGTGCAGGGCTTACAACCCTGCCCCCTAAAGAAACAGTTTGTTCAGAAACAGCAACAAAAAAATGCTGCCCTATGCGCCATTGAGAGTGATGGATAAATGACGATTGCTTCAGAGTGAAGGTCCTTCAAATAATAGCAGTGTCAAGAGAAAAATCGTTTTTTTTTTTTTTTCGTCGGTAATTCTACGGCGATATCGTGTTGAATGCACCGGTTCCCGCCCGATCACCAAAGTTAAGTAACATCGAGCCTGGTCAGTACTTAAATGGGTGACCATTTGGGAACACCAGGTGCTGTAAACGTAACTTGGAACCAAGAATGGTCCACCGGTCATCCCGGTTTGGGGGTTGGGTGCAGGGCTAACAACGCTGCCCCGTAAAAAAAAAAAGTTACAGCGACAAAAAGTTGCTGCCCTATACACCATTGGGTGTGATCGATATATGACGATTGCTTAAGAGTGAAGGTACTTAAAATAATAGCAGTGTCAAGAGAAAAATCGTTTTTTTCGTCGGTAATTCTTTTCAAAAAGGCTTCGAGCCTTTAGGTGATATGGGATTGCAGTTTTTTGTTTTATCCGACATTTGTACTGGATTCTTTCTCAGTTAACAGCGCGTTTCATTTTTTTCTGCGACCAGGTGGGCTTTTCTTGAATTGATCGGAAACATAGATACCAAACCTGAAGGGATGAGTCGTAAGTCTCTGCATAGGTAAAAGAATGTGATATATCCCGAAAAGAAATACAGTATAAAATGATCAGTTGAAGAATGGAACTCCACACCAGGAATAAGAAATACAGATTTATTGTACTAAGGCACAATTAACAATAATAAACATATAGGCAAGACACGGGTTGGAGCGGAATCGACTATCGAATAGTGAATGCCTTTGGCTAAGACCTTCCTGTATTTACTAGCGTTCCCACGCAAGGCCAGATGTGACACATGGCCATTTTATAGTGGGTATTCCCGGCCATATAGCCGGGCGAAAAAATCTCTGTCTATATTTCCCCAGTCGTGGTCCTACCCTTCGGCGGAACCACGACTGGGTTTGTGCTCTCTGCTCGGAAGCAGAGAGCGCCCTCTAACCGAAGGCAGAGAGCTGACATTGTCATAGAGCAGTCAGGCGAATGCCTAAGACCTTTTTTGTATTTACTAGCCTTCCCACGCAAGGCCAGATGTGACACATGGCCATTTTATAGTGGGTATTCCCGGCCATATAACCGGGCCAAAAAATCTCTGTCTATTTTTCCCCAGTCGTGGATCTACCCTTCGGCGGAACCACGACTGGGTTTGTGCTCTCTGCTCGGAAGCAGAGAGCTGACAGTGTCATAGAGCAGTCAGGCGAATGCCTGAGAGCTTTTTGTATTTCCTAGCCTTCCCACGCAAGGCCAGATGTGACACATGGTCATTTTATCGTGGGTATTCCCGGCCATATAGCCGGGCCAAAAAATCTCTGTCTATTTTTCCCCAGTCGTGATTCTACCCTTCGGCGGAACCACGACTGGGTTTGTGCTCTCTGCTCGGGAGCAGAGAGCTGACAGTGTCATAGAGCAGTCAGGCGAATGCCTGAGAGCTTTTTTCTCGTCGTACCGCTCGTTACCGTCTTTTATAACGTCGAGCATTCTATTCTCGGGGATCGCAGTTTGTTCCACTATAACAGAATGTTAGATGTTTAGACATTCTTCTGCTGGGACGTATAATATTATTTACTTATTTATATGTCTCCATATTTTTGGTATATTGGATCCATACCGATTCTTCAATATCTATATTTCTGAGATGCGGTATTGTTATTATTTACACTATTTACATTGTTCGGACCGCTGTTCTCATCTTTGTTGTCATATTTATTGAATTAGTTTCTTGTCTTGTATAAATTAACTTCCAGCGAAACAGGTTATAGTAACAACTAATTTCTGGTTTAATTAGTTAAAACAAAATTTTGTTGTTTACTGGCTAAAACCAAATTTGTAATAGTTAAATAAAAAAATCAAATGCAAATATTTTCTGGGGGAGGATAAGAAAGTTTGGCAAACATGGATAAACATACCCGCAATAAGACATAGTATCAAAAAGACGGTTTTACTGCTATTATTTTAAGTACCTTCACTCTTAAGCAATAATAAACCTTATTTATCTATTAGATTGTTTAATTACACTATTATATTATTTATTTGAATGGTTTGCAAAATATCGGCTTGTAACTAATGAATTTGAACTTTGTAAAATGGTAAGCAATAAGGTTTTCTTTATAGTTGGTTTACATATTTTAATAACTAGCAGTATAGCCCGGTGTTGCTGGGTGTAATGAAAGTTTTGAAACTAATCCATGGTCCTGTAGCTCAGACTCTTTGGACGTTGGCAGGAAAGACTAAAAAGCAATAGTTGTTTTCAGTTAAAGCGAAACCGTAGACTGAAAAAAAAATGAATGGATGTAAGTCAAATTTTGATTTTCTGGTATCGATATCAAATTTTCTGCACTATTGTAAGAACTGCAACCTTGAAACTTCTGAATATCGTTTCTTATGTCTTTGTCTATGAGTGTATCAAATTTGATTAAAATCGGACCAATCCTTCTATAACCCGATTTTTTCGATTATCGATTTTCGATTTTTATCGGGGATACCTCGACACAAAACCTAGCTAAGAACACACGCAGATGCTTATAGTACAACTGTGTAAATTTTCAAGAAAATCGGTTCATCCGTTTCGGAGTCTATAGGTAACGGGCACACACACACAGACACACACACACACACGCACAGACAAAGTTTCATTTATAAATAAGTTTAGATTTAGTAAATATTCATAAATTTATGAATAAAAATTGTTTTAACATTTATTTTTTTATGAATTGTTGAATCTTATATACTGCATTCCATTAGTTCTAACAGTTTTTAGAATGTTGTCAATATAGAGAATATTCTTGTAAATAAAAATTCAGTGTTTAATATATTTGTGGTAAATACTCAAGAATAAAATAAAGTATAAGATTAACTTTCATCATGATTTTTGGTTACATTTGTCATTGTTTTGTTATCAGCTGCCAATTTGACACTATCGAACCGATTAGACATACCATTAAGCCAGGGTTAAAAGAATGTGTCGTCAATATAGATACCTAGTTGAAAACTGATGGCACCAAGACGCCGTTCCTGAAACTATGAACAACATACGTCCAATGGAGAATAATCGCATTAGGGCAAAAAACATCTAGAAGAGTAACCATTCAAGACAACTTTCATTTCGAGATTTGTTAAGAAAGACTGAATCAGTTAAAAAAAAAACTCTTCCAGAAATACGATAATTTTTTACCAAACCCTATCAAATGCCTTCAAGATATCCAAAGCAATAGCCCGAGCTCCACCTTTCTTATTTAAAGCTTGATATATCCTTTCAGTAATAATTGTTAACTAGTTTTAACCTGTGAAAAATTCGTAATTTAATTTCGTAATGAATCTTAATTCTCCAGTTAATGATTAAACAAGTGCATAGCAAAAAAATATGGCAGTAAAATATCCATAGAAATTCCCCTTCAATATTCCTCATCTTTGTTGCCATTTGTGCAACGTTTCGATTATGAATTTCGAACCGAACTCTTTATTACATTCACTGGGGTATATGATCTTCGTTCCTTGCGTAGAGCCTCTTTTGGTAGTCATGAGTTATCTCCCTCTTGTACCCCACTGCTGTAGCCTGGTATTGAACTTACAACTCTTCGGGTCAAGTCACAGGAACTAACCAACGTCTATATCCACTGGGCCATGTGTCCATAAGAAGAACAACTGAATTTTTGGGACTTATATACATAATGTCGGCTCGGAACGAGAAATCGGGGAGCCGAGTTCGAATTCCAGCTGAATCCATTGTATTCACTTACGCGCAAATATCATTGGGAAAGGTATTAATCCGTCTCTTCCTTCCAGTTATGGGTTAAATAGCAGGACAGATTGGGTTCTATAGCCTTGGTCGGCAACCAGTCTACCGCAGAAAGCAATAGCAACCTACTGCGGGATAATCTTCTTCCCAGTCAGTCATGTCTCTTTCGAGACATGATCGCCTAAGCGTGTATCACGTATGGCACTTAACTGACTGACTGATACCTAATGTTCAGTAACTCTTTTTGTAACTGCAAATAGTGTAAATACTACCTCATCTCAGAAGTACAGACAAATAGAAATTCCCCTATTGCATCATGAAATATTTAATCTTAACTTTAACAAAATATTGCAATAACAATCATAAATATGAAGTTCCATCTCTTCTTCGTTCATATCATTTCGCTTGATTGCCTGCGTTCTTTATTATGTTAACGGATTGCTTGTCAATCTTCTGCTCATAATCGTTCTCGTCTTCTTTGCTGTTCTCTCGCTGCCTCTCTTTGTTGTCTTATTCTTACTTCCATCACAATGATTTTCTTCGGAAATATAACGCATTTACGAAATACATTTAATTTCAATCATTACAGCAAAAGCGTGACACATGTAGGGACCTAGATAGGTATTACTAAAAAGACTACAGCTTGCTATGTTGTTCATAGCAAGAATTGAAGGACCAGTTGGATAAATTAAATACAAAATTTTTTTTCTTTCTTACCTGAAGGAGAATCAAGAAAACAGCAAAAAATGAATTGAAATTATTATTTAAAGCGCCAAAACACTAAAAGTACAATAATAGTCTCTCTTTATCTATAATAAATAATATATATTTTACAGTAATTTTCTTTTCGTTTTATATTTCCTGTTCGACGTCTTTAATTTATCATGCGTGTTTGTGTACGTTGTCCGGCGTTCCTACGTTTCATCTGTTGTGTCTGTGTGTGCGTTCATACCTCTTTCTAGAGCGTGACCCACGTAGGTACTACGGTATTAGTATATGGATATATCAGCAGTTGACCTAGAGAAGCAAAAGTCACGTTGTCTATCTGAAAAGTAACCCAACCAGGTGAGGTAATGCTTAGCGAATTCAGAGTTAATTAGAGGCGCTAGTAATTTGCCAGCAAGAGGTAGACGGCTAATAGACCGAGAGTTGGCAGGATCAGACGGTTTGGCTGTTCGTAAGGACTGAAACTACAGAAGAGAATTTCGAACACGCAAGAAAGCAAGAAGCAGCAAATCACTTACTGTGGCGTTAAGAGAGAACAGGAGCCAGTTCATGGGTACATTTCTTAAGGACTATTGCAGGGATACCATCAGGTTCACATGCTTTCGAAGGATCCACTTTAGAAGTTATAAAAGAAACTATGAACAAAATTATATATATATTATTCAATAGAAACTCTAAGTTCTAAGTGGAAAGTCAGGCAAAAGAGGGACTGACACTAAGACTGCTTCTTCCCCAAAACTGTTATTTCTGAAATGATTAAAATAGATAGATAGATAGATAGATAGATAGATAATGAAAAGACTGACAGATATAAAAGAGATAGTTTATTTTCTAAGCGCCGCTTAGATGTGGCACAAGGCCGAAAGTAGGTGACACCCAGTGAGGATCGAACTCACTACTCAGTTGTAACGGTTCTAGCGAGACAAGCTTGCTAACAATTACAACACCTTGAGGTACCCTAAAGAATAGATAGATAGATAGATAGATAGATAGATAGATAGATATGAACCGAATGAGATAGATAGATAGATATGGACAGACTGAGATAGATAGATAGATAGATAGATAGATAGATAGATAGATATGAACAGACTGACGATAGATAGATAGATAGATAGATAGATAGATAGATAGATAGATATGAACAGACTGACGATAGATAGATAGATAGATAGATAGATAGATAGATAGATAGATGATAGAACAGACTGACGATAGATAGATAGATAGATAGATAGATAGATAGATATGATAGATATGACAGACTAGATAGATAGATAGATAGATAGATAGATAGATAGATAGATAGATAGATAGATATGAACAGACTGACGATAGATAGATAGATAGATAGATAGATAGATAGATAGATAGATAGATATGAACAGACTGACTATAGATAGATAGATAGATAGATAGATAGATAGATAGATAGATAGATAGATAGATATGAACAGACTGACGATAGATAGATAGATAGATAGATAGATAGATAGATAGATAGATAGATATGAACAGACTGACGGTAGATAGATAGATAGATAGATAGATAGATAGATAGATAGATAGATAGATAGATAGATATGAACAGACTCACGATAGATAGATAGATAGATAGATAGATAGATAGATAGATAGATAGATAGATATGAACAGACTGACAGATAGATAGATAGATAGATAGATAGATAGATAGATAGATAGATAGATAGATAGATAGATATGAACAGACTGACGATAGATAGATAGATAGATAGATAGATAGATAGATAGATAGATAGATATGAACAGACTGACGATAGATAGATAGATAGATAGATAGATAGATAGAACAGAACTGACTGATAGATAGATAGATAGATAGATAGATAGATAGATAGATAGATAGATATGAACAGACTGACGATAGATAGATAGATAGATAGATAGATAGATAGATAGATAGATATGAACAGACTGACGATAGATAGATAGATAGATAGATAGATAGATAGATAGATAGATAGATAGATATGAACAGACTGACGATAGATAGATAGATAGATAGATAGATAGATAGATAGATAGATATGAACAGACTGACGATAGATAGATAGATAGATAAATAGATAGATAGATAGATAGATAGATAGATAGATAGATTAACGGCAAAATAAAAAAAAGCTCTACAGAATACAGAATGAAGTTTTCCCTTTTACAGTCAAATGCACTGATTTTCATGAACTGACTTCTTTCCCAACTAATTCCCTGTCCGTCAATCTGCGTGTTATTTGGCATGCGTGCCTGTTATGCATTCGATGGTCATTCAAAAAGTTCTTAGTCTCCTCCAGAAGCAGTTTGAGTAACAAGATTGTTTCTCAATAGCCCTCCGTGTCATTATTGCACTTGGCCCAACGATGCTTAAGCATTGCAATACAATCGCAGAAGAAGATGGGGCCTCCCCAATACTTCTTCATAGCGCATATGATCTCATCATATTTTTTTTCTAAATGGCGAACACGCAGGTAGAATTTGAGTTTAAGAAAAAGGAAGAAGTGGCAGCTAATTCTGGTGAGTAAGGAGGATGGGTAACAATTCAAAGCCACAGCTGATTCATCTACTTCAACCTGAGCAATGTAAACGGGTGCATTTTCCTGGAGCTATAGCACGCCTGTTCTCAGCTTACCCCTGCGTTTCTACTTGACTGCTTCCTTCAGTTGTCCTAATTCTTATGCATAGTACTATCCATTAATATTTTTTCCCTTTTCCAGGTAGTCTATCATGTTTACGCCTCCAGAATAAAAAAAAAAAAGTAGTCATCACACTGCCAACAGATGCTGCCTGCTTGAATTTCTTCGGAGGTAGAAAAGCAGAGTGTTTCTACTGTTAGATTTAAATCTTTGATTCAAGTTCAAAATATTGAACTCAGATTTCATCTTGTGTTACTAGGAAATTCTCAGGCTCAGCCTGAAAGCGAATCAGAAGTGTCCTGAAAATGTCAACTCTTTTCAGCTTCTGCTCTGATACCAGCATTCTTGGGACCCATCTTGCAGACAGTTTGTTCATCTTCAAGATCTCAGTTAACATAGTGTGGCCCGAACCTAATCTAACGCACTTAAATTTAGCTATTTGCTGAACATCCAAAACTATACGGTAAATGGCATCAACTTGGTTGAGGATTTTGGACGACCTGGCCGAGGTTTCTGTCCATGCTCCGCTTGAGTTCCGAACCCCACTTCTTCACAGTTACATATGAAGGGGTATCCTCAGCAGGTGCCTGTACCTTGTAGATTCACTTAGGCTCCATATCTTTCTATTGCGGATATTTTATGACTGCCGGGGCTTCTTTTGTCCATTTTTAGATTTGTTGCACACCTCTCAATTTTGTATGGGTCTCACCTGCACAATAATTAAGGCAGAAATTTGAATTATCTTTTATAATCTTATAAGAAATGGTAGTCCGTTGCCACATCAAAAATTTTCAGTTATAGCTGTTTTTGTGGATGAGGCTGAAAATTTTTGAAGGAACCTCTTATACTTATGTTTACTTTGTAGTGATTTTTTTTTTAATCATTTCACCCCAAGCAAGGCATTCCACTATTGCGCTTGGGCCTACATAGGGCGAGGTAAATAGGAAGAGTGGTTAAATATAGGAAATGTCAGAAGTGGGGTGATAGACAGATAGATTATGCTAGAGAAGCATCATGCCGAAAGAGAAACTAGTGATTTTCTAATCTTAGCTTAGATGTAGCACAAGGCCGAAAGTATCAGACACCCAGTGAGGATCGAACTCATTACTCAGTTGCAATAGGTTCTAGCGAGATTAACTTACTAGCCATTACACCACGCCGATTAAAAGATTGGGAGAATATAATCCCTTTTAATTTGGGGTTACTCTAACATAGAAAATTCGCAGTCGTGATAAACTTGTTCATAATTGTCTCGTTATTTCGACACACGAAGCCTGAAATATTTAATGATGAAGCATTAGAATTATTTCTGATCTAAAAAAGGTGCAGCCCATAATTTTGAATTTTTTTTTTTTTAATCATTTCACCCCAAGCAAGGCATTCCACTGCCACTATTGCGCTTGGGGCTACATAGGGGGAGATAAATAGGAAAAATGGTTAGATATAGGAAATGTCAGAAAGGGGGGTGATAGATAGTCGGGTGGGTGGGAAGAGTGAAAGAATGGAAGTTAGTTTGTTAGGAGGTGTCTATTGAACTTACATTTAAACTCCTGGAGATTGTAGCCGTCGGGGAAGCAGTCATGTGGAAGAGAATTCCACAGTCGGG
Organism: Ascarosepion bandense; assembly: GCA_037127315.1. Taxonomy (NCBI): domain Eukaryota; kingdom Metazoa; phylum Mollusca; class Cephalopoda; order Sepiida; family Sepiidae; genus Ascarosepion; species Ascarosepion bandense. The sequence goes on from JBBBDQ010000383.1 coordinate 4,153,837, forward strand.
AAGTGCGAGAAAAGAAACTATTGGAGTAGAAGTTGCGGTTGCATTTTATCGGTTTCACTGTAAAAGGGTGGGATCTAGTTGCTAATCTAGTATCTCGTGCAAATTCGAACCAAGGGGGCACCATTGATCTAAGTTCATCGGAGCAGAAGCCGTGAAAGTATTTATAGAAGAGACACAGGGAAGCCGCGTCGCGCCGGTGAGAGAGAGACTGCAGGCGGTCTGCTAAGTCGGTATCGATCACATTACAGACCCTCCGCTGTACCTTGTCTAGAATCCCAAGGAGAATAGCAGGGGCACCCGACCAGATATGACAACAGTATTCAATGCACGGGAGGATGGTAGATTTATAAATGTGCAGGATAGATTCAGACGGAAAAAACCTCCGGGCCCTGCACAGAGAACCGACTTTCATAGCAGCGGATTTAGCAATTGATTCGATATAGTCATTCCACTTGAGGTCCGCTGAAAGTGTGAGACCAAGGAGGCGTAGTGTTTTACTCTCTGGGAGGCAAGCCTGGTCCATGCTAATAGGAGATAGGTGCGATTGTCTATGATGATAGTAGCTTCGTTTTAGAAGCATTAAAATTTACGAGCCATTTCTTACCCCAGTCCACTACGGATTGGAGGTCCTTTCCAAGCTCGGCTGCAAGGTTAGCTTTGTCGCCCGCACCAGATTTTTGGTCAAGGCGAGAATAAACTGTGGTGTCATCAGCGTACATACCTATTTGGATGACTTATATATGTTTATGCAATTTAATATATATATATACAAAGACATGTGCGTCATGGGTGTTCATCATGGTGTATTGGATATCAGCTCGGAACGAGAAATTGGAGAGTCGAGTTCGAAATTCAGAGAAATTTGTTGGGTAAATTTTTGTTTTGTTCCTAAACTTCCTTAATTACGTGCAAATGTATATGCTGAAATCAAATCGATAATTGTTTATTGAAGAAACCTACCATTTTTCCTGTTTTCGACCACAAAAAAGTCGGACTCTATGTCACCCCTTACTACCATTTTCATATCTGATTCACCGCTGAATGACTTGGGGCGTAGGATACTTATTACGGCCCGTGTACTTCTTTTGAGCGATTAGTCCGCGATTTGTTTGGGTTCGGAACTCAATTTCCGCGCATGAATAGCAAAAAGAAAGGCAAATTGGTCGAAAATCGCCAATCTACGCGTGAAGTCATTCAGCAGTGAATAACATGTTTTGAACTGTGGTTACGGGGTGAGATAAACAGCGAAAAGAAGTTCGATATTTTTCTGGTTGTAATATTGAAAAAAGTTGGGTTTCGTCAATAAACAATTATCGATTTGAGTTCAGCATTTACTTTTGCACGGAAATAAGGATGTTTTCGAAAGATTTGAAAGGGGAAGAAAACAAAAAAATTACCATTTTTTGCATTCACTTTCGCGCAAGTACCCTTGGGAAAGGTATTAATCTGTCTCTTCTCCCTCCAGATATGGGTTAAATAACAGGACAGATTGGATAGCATAGCCTTTGTTGGCAACCAGTCTACCGCAAAATTAATGGAAATTTTATTTGAGGGATTGACTCGTTTGTTACAGTTTATCAACCCTTTGCATTTTATTTAAGACCAGTAAATATTTTTAGATTTGTAAATATTTCTTAAAGATTATAATGATACTCTTCTAATTAACCCATTGCTGGTGGGGAGAAGGGGAAAAGTCATACCTTTCTCAAAGGTATTTGCGCATAAATGAATATAACGAACCCCCACTGGAATTGGTGGCATCTAGGTCCCACCCATTTAATACTGTCATATCTAAATGCAACTGCCACTTCTACTCTTATAGTTTCTTTCCTCGAACTTCCCCCCTGTGGAACTCCCTTCCGTTTAATTTCCTCCCTTATAATTACAATTCTTCAAAATCGCCATTTTCTATCTTTTTTCAATTCCTTTCATCTTTCGTCTTTTCCTTAATCCTCCCTATACTCAGTTTTAGTTTCACTCCATGTCATGCCCTGTGCACTTGCACTGGTGGTATTCCCGCCTTGATTCATCATCATTTACCCATCACAACCAGTTGGTGCATAGGCCAGCAACTTTTTGTTGCTGTAACAAACTGTTTTTTTTTTTTTTCAAGGCAGGGTTGTTAGCCCTACACCCAACCCCTCAACCTGGCGGACCATTCTTGGTCCTTACGTTTACCGCACCTGGCATTCCCAAATGGTCACCCATATAAGTACTGACCAGGCTCGATCTTGCTTAACTTCGGTGATCGAACGGGAGCCGGTGTATTCAACACGATATAGCCGTAGACAGGTGAAATAATTGATTAAGTGAAATACTTTTTTAAAAAACTGTCTCTCTGATTATCAATTCCGAAACATTATCGATCCAAGCATCCAAGTTTAGAAGGCTCGGTATTCTCAACTGGTTACCCATCTAGAATTTGATAAAAGGCATTAGAAGGATACATTCTCATCCTATTATGCTATCTATAGACAAACCCTACCCTGGGATGAACAATAAGATATTTTTTTGTAATCATATCACCCCAAGCAAGGCATTTTATTGCCACTGTTTTGCAGGGGGTATCCTGCCACTGCGGTATTCAATTGCCTTCCCACTAAAGCAAGATGTGGCACAAGGCCTTTTTATTGTGGCTTCTCCGAGCAATATAGCCCGGCCCAAAGGGGAATATTCCATAGGAAGAAAGTTATGAGAAAAAGTGACAGGTTATAGGGGGTGTCAGGAAGTGTGTAAGAAAAGGATGAGAATATTGATAAGAGTGGAGTGGACGGAGAAAGGAGCATGAGAGAGAGAGAGAGAGAGAGGGGGGATACAGGTTATTGAGATAGGAGATTACTGTTGACTTTACATTTAAATTCTTGGAAATTGGAGCTGTCGGAGAAGCAAGTAAATGGAAGAGAATTCCCCAGGCGGCATGTGCGAGAAAAGAAGCTGATGGAGTAGAATTTGCGTCTACATTTTATTGATTTCACAGTACAAGGGTGGGACCGAGTTGCTAATCTTGTAGCTTGAGTAAATTCATATATAGGGAGCACCAGTGAGCTAAGTTCATTGGAAACAATATCAATTTATCAATTTGAACATTTCGGAAATTATTCGATAATAAATAAAATTACATTTGTAACTTTTTAAAATGTTTTGTAGAAATGGTTTTTAAATCTGCCATCGAATTAAAATATACTTGCGTGCAAGCAAATACACATGCACAAAAATGTGAACTAAATTGAAAAACGATTGTCTGGCAAAAACGATTGTCTGGCAAAAACGATTTTAAAGTTATTTTTATGACCTGTTCTGTATTTAACCTGGATATATTTTCTAATAAATTTAGTATTTTAAATAGGAAAAAAGGTTAGACTTGAAATGTGATCATTTTGCCGTCAGCGAAGCGACCCATATCGAACTTCTTTTGGATGCTTGTAAGAGTGGGAGTTCGTCAGGACGTAGGCAAACTTGACTTTTCTCAACTTCCTATTCTTTGTAGTTCTTGATAAGGTTTGTCTTTTTCCCATAGCCCAGAATCATTCCTTGTTCTGCTATCTATTTACAGATGCTTTTTGGATAGGTTACTCACTATTACTCTCTGCCCATTTTTTTTAAAAATCAAACAATAAAAGTGGGTCACTGGGTGTTACAGAATAACTCTATTACGAAGAAAATGTTAACATAGAACTCACGGATACATCTAGCCATTTCAAATGCAAAATGATGAAACCTTCCCACTAATCTAGTCAGTCAGTCAGTTAACTGCCATATGTGATACACGCTTTGGGCGATCATGTCTCGAAAGAGACATGACTGACTGGGTAGGAAATTATCTCACAGTAGGTTGCCATTCCTTTCTGCGGTAGACTGGTTATCAGCCAATGCTATAGAACCCAATCTGTCCTATTATTTAACCCATAACTGGAGAGAAGATTAATAACTTTTCCAAGGGTATTTGTGCGTAAATGAATGCAACGAATTCAACTGGAATTCGAACTAGGCACCCAGATTCCCGAGTCGATATCCACTACACCACAACGCACATCTTAATCTAGTACGATGCTTAAATTCATAAAATCTACAAACCTTAAAGGAAAGTTCATCAGAACAATTGGCATAAAATTATCTATATAAGAGCTATAGGGAAGCTACGTTATGGCGTTAGGAACCTGACGAAAGCCGAGATGACAGGTCATGTCTTTTCTATAAATACTTTCATGGTAATTGTTCGGGTGAGCTCCTCGCTTTGGTATCTAGACTTTTCAACTGCTAAGAAAGTTGGTTCACTGTGTCGTGCGAGATAATCTTTCTCTCCAGAATCTATCATATATTTCTAAAAGTCTACCATTCGTCAATGTTTAGAATATTGCTGTCACACATGGTCAGAAGCCCCTGCTATTTACCTTGAGCCCCTTGATAAAATCCAGAGAAGTATCAGCAATATTATCAGTCCTGATCTGTCTGCTCGGCTTCAGTCTCTTTCCCACCACTGTAAGGTTGCCTCTCTGTGTCTTTTCTATAAATACTTTCATAGTGATTATTCGGATGGGCTTTTGCGATGGTACCTCGAGTTTTTTAATTTAAACGCATTTTGAGACTGTCGCCGAGGTCACATTAATTTACAGTTTAGTGTAACCGTTGGTTGGTTGGTTGGTTGGTTGGTTGGTTGGTTGGTTGGTTTTTATGGCAAATCAACCTTGGCGGGTCATTTATTGCCAACTAAATTTTTATTTATTTATTGCTGGTGATACCTTTTTCTTTTAACAATTTATTGTTGTTTTATATGTTTTATGTCTAGTAATACTTTTTTTCTTTTCGACTATCAAGATTCATTGGGATTTGTTTTTAAGGGCAGGGTCCCCAAATCCTACCCTTGTTATTTAACCCATAACTGGAGGGAAGGGACGGATTAATACCTTTCCCAACAGTACCAGTGCTTAAGTGAATGCTGGGTATTCAACTGGAATTCGAACTCGGCTCACCGATATACACTGCACCACAACGCACATTCGTCACTGAACGCTTACAGCGCCTGGTATTCCCAAGCTGTCACCCATCTAAGTACTGACCAGGCTCAACGTTGCTTAACTTCGGTGATCGAGCGAGAACCGGTATATTCAACGTGATATGGCCGTAAGCCTTAGTGTAACCGTAAGTTCTATACTGATAGTTTCTTTTCTTGCACTTATTGCATATGGAACTCTCTTCCAGCCCCATGCTGTTAGGGCGCCGCTCCTATTTGACTACAAATGGACTGTTCCCATTGCTATATATAACAATGGTGGATCCTCTACAAGAGGGCCGTAGAGAGTCACTTTAGAGTCTCTAATGAGTTACTGAAGAGTCAGTGCGAGTCAGTGAAGAGTTAGTCACACTTCCGGTGGTGTACCGGAAGTAATCACGTATATACACGTCTTACGACGGATTGGACTTTTGTATCTTTCTATTGTAAATATTACTAATCACTTCTGTACATACTAACCGTCTTTCCGCGGAATACAACTTATATTCTGATTCTGTTGTTGAGTTATTCATTTATACTTGGCGACATAACACATGCCTTCCAGCCAACAGTAATCTGCTATTTGCTATGAGTAAATCCGATTAAGCAAAAACTAAAACAAAAAATGACTCGTAACGCTATATGAATGCTACGCTTGGGAAACCAGATACTGTAAGCGTGAATTCCTTCAATCCGAAAGATGTCTTAGATGTAAATAACCCACAAAGTATAAAACAGTATAAAAATAATTAAGAAATAAATTTAACAGTAAATGGAAACTGTGTGTGTGTGTGTGTGTGTGTGTGTGTGTGTGTGTGTGTGTGTGTGTGTGTGTGTTTCCCTTACCTATAGACTCCGAAACGGCTGAAACGATTTTCTTGAAAATTTACACAGTTATACTATAAGCGTCTGCGAGTGTTCTTAGCTAGGTTTTGTGTCGAGGTACCCCCAATAAATATCGAAAATCGATAATCGAAAAAATCGGGTTATAGAAGGAGTGGTCTGATTTTAATCAAATTTCATACACTCATAGATAAAGACATAAGAAACGATATTCAGAAATTTCAAGGCTGCAGTTCTTACAATAGTGCAGAAAATCGATAATATATATATAAAAGGCAAGATGTGTGTGTGTGTGTGTGTGTGTGTGTGTGTGTGTGTGTGTGTGTGTGTGTGTGTGTGTGTGTGTTTATCTGCCAGTATGTCTGTATTTTTTCAGCCCTTTTATTTTAGTTTTTGCTTCGGGTTTGGCTCTAAGTAGGTATAATTGTAGTTCTTAGTCTCAGCCATGATACCATTTACTCAGAAAATTTATTTAGCCTTCAAAATTCAGTTTACGACGAAAAAAGCTTATTTGATATCGATACCAGAAAATCAAAATTTGACTTACATCCATTCATTTTTCTTTCAGTCTACGGTTTCGCTTTAACTGGAAACAACTATTGCTTTTTAGTCTTTCGTGCCAATGCCCAAAGGATCTGAGCTCTAGGACTATGGATTAGTTTTAAAGCTTTCATTACACCTGAGCAACGCCGGGCTATACTGCTAGTATATATATATATATATAAGGAAGATGACGAGCTGATAGAAGATTCAGTTTCTGATTCAGCTACAAATTTAAGTAGCGTGTATTTCTTGTGTGGGGTTACATTCTCATTTTCCACAAACACTTTTTCGTGCATTTTCTTCTGATTTTTCTGTGTGGAATTTCATCAAAATTGGTAAACTGTGGAGAAACCCACAAGAAATGAGTGTCATGAACAAGGCTATACTATGCAGAAATTGGGAAAGCACAACATTGGATTGGCGAAAGTTATTTGTGCTGATTCTCTTTGGAACTTTCTGCAAAGATCTTTGGAGATTTGGGAAGGTGCAACATTTTGGAATTTTTCCTCTGATCTTTGCAGAAAGTATATATACAAATACACGACGGTTTTTATTATTATTATTATTATTATTATTATTATTATTATGTTGTCATTTTTCATCATATTTCGATTTCTGCTATAATCGCACTACCAACCAAATCTGCGGGAAGACCTAAGGCAGGTCGTGGTGTGTCGTTATGGCTCCATTTAATGTTTTTTTCTATCTCCCGTAACATCCCTAGCGTTACATAGACAAACTTCTCTTTAATGTGTGGGCTGTGCTTAACAAGACAATGTTTTGTATATCTCTTTAGCTGGGCTTTCCAGGGATTCTTTTAATGTGTTGTTTTGTTCCATTTTTATCATTCCAAGTGCACCTACTATCACTGATACTATTCTTGTCTTCAATTTACACATTTTTTTCTATTTCGATTTCCAGGTCTTTATATTTTGACAGTTTTTCGAATTCCTTGGTTGCTATGTTATTATTATTATTATGTCATTTTTCATCATATTTCGATTTCTGCTTTGGTCTCACTACCAACCAAGTCTGCGGGGAGACCTAAGGCAGGTAGTGGCGTGTTGTTATGACTCCATTTCATGTTTTTCTATCTTCCCTATCATCCCCAGCATTACATAGATAACGTTTTCCTTAGTGTGTGGGCTGTACTTAATAAGACAATTTTTTGTATATCTCTTAAGCTGGGGTTTCCAGGGATTCTTTCAATGTGTTGTTTTGTTCCATTTTTTATCATTCCAAGTGCACCTACTATCACTGGCACAACTCTTGTTTTCAATTTCCACATTTTTTCTATTTCAATTTCCAGGTCTTTATATTTTGACAGTTTTTCAAATTCCTTGATTGCTATGTTACAATCCGCTGGACAAGCCATATCAATTAATAGACAAGTTTTCTCCTTCTGGTTTTTAACAATAATGTCTGGCCTGTTTGCTTCAATTTTTCTGTCTGTGTAGATGGTGTAATCCCATAGAATGGTTACATCTTCTATTTCTGTAACCGGTGCTGGATGATGTTCAAACCAGTGTTTGTTTACAGGTTTTCCATAATGTTTGCACATTGCCCAATGTAAATATTGCCCAACTTTATCGTGGCGATTTTTATATTCGTTTGGGGCAAGCACAGAACAGCCTGAGATTAGGTGGTCTATTGTTTCTTGGTGTTTATCACAAAACCTGCATTTTGGATCCATATTATTATGCATAATATTTGCCTGAAAGTTTCTCGTGAAAAGACTTTGGTCTTGTGCTGCAAGTATAAATCCTTCAGTTTCAGACTTTAATCCAGATGCACGTAACCATCGATAAGTATTAACTTTGTCAACATTGGATTTATTGGCACGTACTGGATATTGGCCATGCAGAGGTTTGTCTTGCCAGCGCTGTTTCATCTTTTCAAGAGCTTTATCTTTGGCTTTCATTTTCATATTTTTTGCCGCAATAGTTGGTTCTTGGCTACTGTTTTGCTTTTCTACAGAATCTACTAACTGTAAATCTTGTTTGTATTTACTGCCTTCTTTTATTATTGAATATTTTTTCTTTCTTTCTTCATGTTGCCTTACTAATTGTATATAATTTCTTCATATATTTCTTCATGTTGCCTTACTAATTGTATATAATTGTATATTATTATTATTATTATTATTATTATTATTATTATTATTAAAAAAGAGTTCTGAAAATAAACCCGAGTGCACCAACCACAGAAGAGACAACTTGAGCTGCTGCTGCTGCATTAAGTACACAAATTATATATGTTCTTTCTCTCTGTTCTCCCTACAACTATGGGTTAAATAACAAGAGATTAGGCTCATCTTTGTTAATTGGCAATCAGTCAAGGATAAAGGTAACTTTAAATTCAAAATCATATGTAGACTTGGAAAAGCACATACTAATCTGTTAATTGTCTTAAATGGTTTCCGATTCTTCCTGGTTCTGGATTGTTCCAAACCCATCAGTAATGCTGAGCCTGACTTTCATGACTTTCATTTTGCAGAAATCTCACATTTCTTTTGCAAGTTCCAGATATTAAATAATAGTAGTATTAATAGTCGAGATAATAGTAGTAGTAATCGAAGTAATAGTAGTCGAAATAATAGTAGCAGTAGTAGTAGCCGAAGCAGTAATAGTAGTAGTAATCAAAGTATTCGTAGTCGGACTAATAGTAGTAGTAGTAATCGTAGTCGAAATAAATAGTAATCGACGTAATTAAATAACGATAGTAAGAGTAATAGTTGTCGAATTAGTAGTAGTCAAAGTAGTTATAGTAGGATTTTTTTATTATTATTTTCTCTCTTTTGTTATTCTTCTTCCATTTTGACGTTAGATTTGCTTGTGCCTATCACAAACGTCTGGGTCTGGACCCCCGCGGGATCGCTCGTCACTCCAGCGCGTCTGATTCACGCATGCGTGGACGACTTGATCATATCACTGAACCTGCAGAGACCAAGTGAAATTGCTTGAAAAGACGCGTTCTCTCGTTAACGACGCCGATCAAGAAATGAACGCTTCTGAACAACGAACCGTAAGTGCTTTGTGCGACTTTTGTGGCCCGGGCTTGGGGCTACAGGCTTTCTCCGCGTTGTAACGTTCGCGAATCCTTTGCGGTATATTCTATTTTGACTATGATCAGCAGGAAGGCGCGTGCATGCGAAAATAGTAGGGGCGGCGAGGATGAGATGAATCGAATTTCTCAACCGGCTATTTGTGGCTATAAGTTAACATGGGCCTCAGTGCGAGTATATTTGCTAAGGCGTATGAGTGTGCTTATTTTTTTTTATTTTTTTTTGTTTTCTTTGCGTTAATCTAATGTCGACAAATCATGGCAGATCGATATATAGTAGCCAGGATGAAAAAAGATTAATATTAGCACATAGATGATTATTAAAATCTATACTTTATATTACATCTTTCTCTTTCTTTCTTATCTATCTATCTATCTATCTATCTATCTATCTATCTATCTATCTATCTATCTATCATCAGTCTGTTCATATCTATCTATCTATCTATCATCAGTCTGTTCATATCTATCTATCTATCTATCTATCTATCTATCTATCTATCTATCATCAGTCTGTTCATATCTATCTATCTATCTATCTATCTATCTATCATCAGTCTGTTCATATCTATCTATCTATCTATCTATCTATCATCAGTCTGTTCATATCTATCTATCTATCTATCTATCTATCTATCTATCTATCTATCTATCTATCTATTACAGTCTGTTCATATCTATCTATCTATCTATCTATCTATCTATCTATCTATCTATCACAGTCTGTTCATATCTATATATCTATTTATCTATCTATCTATCTATCTATCTATCTATCTATTACAGTCTGTTCTATCTATCTATCTATCTATCTATCTATCTATCTATCTATCTATCTATCTAACTAACTAACTAACTATCTATCTATCTATTACAGTCTGTTCACATCTATCTATCTATCTATCTATCTATCTATCTATCTATCTATCTATTACAGTCTGTTCATATCTATCTATCTATCTATCTATCTATCTATCTATCTATCTATCTATCTATCTAACTAACTAACTAACTAACTATCTATCTATTACAGTCTGTTCACATCTATCTATCTATCTATCTATCTATCTATCTATCTATCTATCTATCTATCTATCTATCTATCTACTCGAGTTCAAAAGTTTGAATCAACCCTCTGAATTAAAATGAAGTGAACTTGACAGAAGAATAAAAAATAAAAAAGTGTTTTAGAGTCATTGAAAAAAGGATAGAATCAGTTATCAAACTTAAACTTTGAGAAACTTTTGCAACGAATGTCATATAATTGTGCTACAGAAATCAAGGCTAAAGGAAGATATTTTGACGAAAGGAAAATTTAATCATAAATGCTTTTTTATTTTTTGTTATATTAAAATTTCTAAAAAAATGATTTTTTTAACCATTTATAATAATTTTCTCTTATTTAAAGAACAACAAAACAACTACTTTTGGGACTAATTTTAAAAAATTGAACTGTAGTATATATATATATATATATATATATATATATATATATATATATATATATATATATATGTCTTTCGTCTTGTATCTGATGAAGCCGTAACTGGCCAAATGCATAATTATATAAATATAGTATTGTAACAAAGTTATAGAACAGGTAGGTTTTTTACCTAGTGTTCATGCATGAATGATCACGCCTATATTTAGCCACAATCAACTTTGTTGCCTATAAAATCGACTTGATAGGAAGAGAAATTTTTATATTTGATATGTTTTAAAAATTAAATACTCTTTGTATATTCTATGCGTCTATGTATGTGAGTTTAAGTATAGGGTGCGATGGATAGATTTTTTTTAATCCTATCACCCCGCGCAAGGCGGTAATGCCACTGATGTGCAGGGGGCTACATAAGAGTAAAAGCACGAGATAGAAGAGAGTGAAGAGAAAGACAAACCATTTAGAAAGGAGCAAGAGAAGGGAGAGAACACAGGTGTGATGACAGTTGCAGAGGTGGAGAGAAAGGAAAGGATATACAGGGTGGTGAGGAAAGAACTAGGGTCAAGTGGTTAAGAGATGAGTATTGACCTTGCATTTGAATTCCTGGAGGTTGTAGCCGTCAGGAAAGCAAGAATAAGGACGCGAGTTCCACAGGCAGGAAGTGCGAGGAACGAAGCTGCAGGAGTAGAACTGTCGTCTGCATTTGGTTGATTTCACTGTGAATGGGTGAGACCCAGTTGCCAATCTGGTTGTACGAGTAAACACCTGTTGCAGAGGCACGAGTGACTTAAGTTCGTTGGAGCAGAAGCCATGGAAATATTTATAGAACAGACAAAGGGAAGCCACATCCTGTCGGTGGGAAAGGGGCTGTAGTCGAACCGCCAAATCGGTACCTATCACATTACTGATTCTCCTTTGGAGCCTGTCAAAAACACCGAGGTGAACAGCGCGGGCACCTGACCATATATGGCAGCAGTACTCCATGCACAGCCGAATGGTTGATTTGTATATATGCAGGATGGTTTCGGGCGGGGAAAATATCCTGGCTCGACACCCAATCTTCCTAGCAGTTGATTTAGCTATTGACTCAATGTCGTGGTTCCACTTGAGATCAGAAGAGAGGTTAAGGCCGAGGAGGCACAGTGTATTGCTCTTGGGGAGACTTGCTTGGTCCATGCTTATGGGGGGCAGGTGTGGTTACCTGTGATGATTGACAGACAGCAGCTTGGTCTTAGACACATTGAAATTTACAAGCCACTTTTTACCCCAATTCACCACAGAATGTAGATCCCTCTCAAGATCAGTAGCGAGATTATGCTTGTCCTCTACGCCGGGTTTCTTACTGATGCGGCAGTAAATTGTGGTGTCATCTGCGTAGATGCTTACTTGGCTCTTGATATCGTCTGGGAGGTCATTTATGAAAATAAGGAAGTGCGTCGGGCCTAGGGTAGAGCCCTGAGGGACACCAGCGTTTGTACAGTAAGTTGTGGAAGCATGCCCATTCAGGATAAAATTCATTATGCGGTTATTTAGGAAGGACTGGATCAGATCATGCAACCGTCCGGTGATACCGTAACCCCGTAGGTTGCATGGAAGGCCAGCGTGCCAAACCCTGTCAAAAGCCTTGGAGATGTCCAGGGCAAGGGCCTGAAACATGTACTCCATAATAGTCGTTAGCATACCGGCCGTGGACCTGGCAAAGCCGAAGCCATACTGCCTGTCGGAGAAGAGTTTATGAACAGTAAGATGATGAACTATTTCAGCGTTAATAATGGCCTCGAACACCTTCCCGAAAATTGGTAGACGGCTGATAGGGCGGTAGCTGGATGGGTCCGAGGGTTCACCTGAGTTCTTGAATACAGGAACGACAGATGAAGACTTCCAGCATGCAGGAAAACAGGATTGTCGTCTGAATTACACGAAATTGTAAATAACATCACATTTTAACGGACATATTTACCAAAATTACACAAAATATCATTAAAAAATAGAATCCGTTATCAAACTTAAACTTTGAGAAACTTTTGCAACGAATGCCATATAATTGTGCTACAAAAATCAAGGCTAAAGTAAGATATTTTGACGAGAACAAAATTTAATCATAAAATCCTTTTTTATTTTTTGTTATATTAAAATTTCTAAAAAAAAAAAGATTTTTTTAATCATGCATAATAATTTTCTCTTATTTAAAGAACAAAACAACTACTCTTGGGGCTAATTTTAAAAAAAAATTGAACTGTAGTATCTATATATATATATATATATATATATATCTTTCGTCTTGTATCTGATGAAGCCGTAACTGGCGAAATGCATAATTATATATATATATATATATATATATATATATATATAGCCACACTGATGAGCTGTGATACAGTGAAACGGGCTTGTATGTGAATGGCTAATATATATATATATATATATATATATATATATATGGTATTGAAACACAGTTATAGAACACGTAGGTTTTTTTACCTACTGTTCATGTCTGAGCCTAATTATCACGCCTATATTTAGCCACAATCAACTTTGTTGCCTATAAAAACGACTTGATAAGAAAATACATTTTTATATTTAATATTTTTAGAAAATGAAATACTCTTTGTATATTCTATGCGTCTATGTATGTGAGTTTAAGTACAGGGTGCGATGGATAAATTGAATTACGCGAACGTGTAAATAACATCTCATTTTAACAGACATATTTACCAAAATTACACAAAATATCATTAAAAAATAGAATCAGTTATCAAACTTAAGCTTTGAGAAACTTTTGCAACGAATGCCATATAATTGTGCTACAGAAATCAAGGCTAAAGAAAGATATTTTGACGACAGCAAAATTTAATCATGAAATCCTTTTTTACTTTTTGTTATAATAAAATTTCTAATAAAAAAAATTGTCTCTTTTTTTATCCATGCATAATAATTTTCTTTTATTTAAAGTTCAAAACAACTACTTTTGGGTCAATTAAAACAATTATCAGGGGTTTACTCAAACTTTTGAACCCTAAAGTTTATATATTTTATCAATTCGGCACAATTAGGCGTGCCACGAGGGAAGTTTCCAAGGAGTGAAAGTGAGAGAAAAGAATGAGTATTCGGAGGATTGAGGAAATGACAAAAGAAGCACGGGATTCAAGGAGATGGACGATAGCGATTGTAGTTATCAGGAAAGCACGTAAATGAAAGAGAGTTTCACACGCGGGAAGTGCGAGAAAAACTGTTGCGGGTGGAAGTGGCGGTTGCATGAAGATGTTTCAACAATAAATGGGTGTGGACCAAATGGCAATCTAGACGCGTGAATTCCTGAATTTCGGGCACCAGAGAATAAAGCTCGAGAGCAATTGCCATCAAAATATTTGTAGAAAAGACAGAGGGAGGCTACGTCTTGTCGGTGAAAAAGTGAGTGAAGTCGAGATGCCAGGTCAGGATCAGTTACATTGCGGATCATTCTTTGGATTTTGTCAAGGACCTCGAAATGAATAGCAGGAGCACCAAACCAGATATGGCAAAAGTATTCAGTGTACGGGCGAAGAACAGCAATTAAGAGGCCTTGCTGCTGGACACATTTTACCGTCATAACCAGGAACTAAATAGATAAAAAGAGAGATTATTCAACTAGTAAAAGTTAATCGAAACAAATTTTATTAAATTCTACAGACAGGGATTATCTGTCGAATATGTAACCATATTTTTCTAATTTTCAAATAAGTTGAACATAGAATTGAAAATTGTGATTTAATTAGGTACATCCACAAAAATTTCGATACCTTAAGTTTAAGTTAATTTTTTTTAAATGGAAAAAAACTTTCTTAAAAAAGCTTTCATTTGAGCTTTAACTAGCAGTATAGCCCGGCGTTGCTCAGGTGTAATGAAAGCTTTAAAGCTAATCCATGGTCCTGTAGCTCAGACTCTTTGGACGTTGGCACGAAAGACTAAAAAGTAATAGCTGTTTCCAGTTAAAGCGAAACCGTAGACTGAAAGAAAAATGAATGGATGTAAGTCAAATTTTGATTTCCTGGTATCGATATCAAATAAGTTTTTTTCGTCGTAAACTGAATTTTGAAGGCTAAATAAGTCCTCTGAGTAAATGGTATCATGGCTGAGACTAAGAACTACAATTATACATACCTAGAGCCAAACCCGAAGCAAAAACAAAAATAAAAGGGCTGAAAAAAATACAGACATACAGGCAGATAAACAGACACACACACACAAACATCTTAACTTTGATATATATATATATATATATATATTATCGATTTTCTGCACTATTGTAAGAACTGCAACCTTGAAACTTCTGAATATCGTTTCTTATGTCTTTGTCTATGAGTGCATCAAATTTGATTAAAATCGGACCACTCCCTCAATAACCCGATTTTTTCAATTATCGATTTTCGATATTTATCGGGGGTACCTCGACACAAAACCTAGCTAAGAACACTCGCAGACGCTTATAGCACAACTGTGTAAATTTTCAAGAAAATCGTTTCAGCCGTTTCGGAGTCTATAGGTAACGGACACACACATACACACACACACACAGACAACGTTCCATTTATAAATAAATTTAAATTGGAAGGCAAAACTACTCTGGTATCAAACAGAAATTATATTGATTAAAATCGATTTTCATTTTCTTTTTTCAGTAACATTGTCAAAGTCATCCACTTTGGATTCATTTGTAAACACAAGTTAGTTCTCAGTTTTAAAAATCTTTCCAAAATAAAATATACTTTCCTGAAACTTTATTTGAAGAATATTAGATGCTTTTATAGTACAATTAATCTGATTTAAAACAAATATTATTTCCAAAAATCGGCACGTTTTTACGCCTACAAAAAAATTAAAAATTCTTTTTAAAATTTTGGTGATTTGTATGAAGTTTTTCCATTTATCATTAGTAAATATAGTTTTCACTTAATATCATCTTAAAGGCTAAAATAATACAGAATTTTTAAAGATTTAAAACTTAATAAATTTTCTAATTAGAATTAAAAAGAAATGAAAACAATCCATTATTCACCGAAAACATATTTCTTAAGATAGTCGTCTCCTTTATATATAACTTTCTTAATAAAAGCAATTAAAATTTTTTCTACTTAAATAATGTCATAATTTTATGGCATCTTTTATTTTACAATTCAGAGTAGATTTTCGGTAAATGGTGTTTTTGTTTGACAAAAACAAATTGATGATTTAAATTCTCCAAAAGTCTTGCTTTTAACTAATGTAAAAATGAAGTCCCTGAAATTTTAATTTCTCGATACTTCATAAAGTTAAGTGGGGATAACAGATGTAAAAAATATTCTTACCAAGATTTTCTAAAAACAAATATGTAAAGATATAAGTACATTAATTTGTGAATAAGTGCTCTAAAATTTCATTAAAATACGACAATTAATTGATTTTTGCAAGAATTTCCAAAACAATGTGGTTGCTACCGAAAAAAAAAATCCTTAACTTCTCATTGTAAACTTTGGCCCACCTCTGACGCAATAAAGCAAGATATTCTTTTTTAAAGCAAAAAGGTGGCGTTACCTGGATCAAACTGTCCGAAATTCATGCATTTGTGCTGTTCTTATTCACGAACTCTCGACTGTATGCCATTATGAAAAAGTAATAGCATATCCACTAAACTTTGAGTAGGGAAAAAATTTTAATATTTAATTTTATATATGTTTTACTCTTAATGCGCTATCATTTGATACTGAACACTTTTATTACAGGGCTTACGGCCATATCACGTTGAATACACCGGTTCTCGCTCGATCAACGAAGTTAAGCAACGTTGAGCCTGGTCAGTACTTAGATGGGTGACCGCTTGGGAATACCAGGTGCTGTAAGCGTTTAGTGACGGATGTGCGTTGTGGTGTAGTGGATATCGGCTCGGAAAGATAAATCGGTGAGCCGAGTTCGAATTCCAGTTGAATACCCTTAACTTAAGCACTTAATTCCTTCGTTTACATTTAGGATACGGAAATGAAGTTAGAAACGAGAGGATCTGCTTTCTTTCATGTGGATAAAACTGAGCCTTGCTTTGCCGTGAAAACCCTTCAATCTCACCGGGTTAGCTTCTATATAACTCGGAGGTGGGCACAAGTTTGAATCATGTCAAAGGGTGCTATAACTCGTTTTCTAGCGGTTATAATATTGTCTTGCTTAGGTACTTGCCGTGACATCTGTAAAAAATACTCTGAAAACTGACTTCAACGACATTATATTTATATTGTAAAAATACAGAAACCTGGAGAAGGCATAAGGAGATGGAAAAAGGATGGGTATCTTCTATCTTATAATTAAACTGTATAAACTTTAAGAAAACTGAATGCATGGTCATTAGCTAAAGGTACAACCCAAAATGCCAAATACAGGTGGGGGATATCAGAATCAAACAAGTACAAAAATTTAAATACCTAGGAAGTGTTCTAACAGGAGATGGAAAGTGCGACACAGAGATCCGAAGGCAAATTGGCATGGCAGAGGACGCGTTCCAGAAGCTGAGTAAAGTACTGATGCACAGAAAAATTTCACTAGAAACAAAGAAAAGAGTGCTGGATTGCTATGTAATGTCAGTTCTTCAATACGGCAGTGAATGCTGAACAATATCATCGAAAATGAGGACAAAACTGGAAGCGGCGGAAATGTGGTTCTACAGAAGGATGCTGCGGATATCGTGGCTGAGCATGCAAGCAACGATGAGGTGTTGGAAAGAATGGCAACGAAAAAGGAAATTAATACTGAGCATCAGGAAGAGACAACTGAAGTTCCTGGGACACGCAATGAGGAAGGAGAGCTTGGAGAACCTGATACTGACTGGCCAGATAGAAGGAAAGAGAGACAGAGGAATGCAGCGGATAACATATTTGCAGGACCTGATCAGGTGAATGACGGAACGGGGGTTGCCAGGAGTAAGAGGAGCAAACATACTAAGAGCCACAAGGGATAGGGAGACGTGGAGAACCGTGATCGCCTACGTCCTGAAGGGACAGGACACACAGAAGAAGTCGGACTTGCAATGAAAGGTGTGATCCAGGGTCCCCACCGCCCCATCACAGCGAACTCAGTTTGGCAAATTTTTCAAGCCCGTTGAACAAATTCTTTTGCCGACCCAGAGGACCTTCAAAAACAAGGTAAATGACGCCTCATCATTAGCAAGGCATTTCATTCAGGACGCCCAAGGCCATATGAAGCGAGCCTCCTGCTTTGTAAGATCGAGCTCGTCTATCAAATCATCCTGAACGGGCCCCCTCACCAACACGTGATATAATGCCTTTCCGTGCGCCTAAATGTCGGAAAGGCCACCCGTCGCCCGTAAGAGTTGCTTCGAAACAATCCGATATTCTCGATAGAGGGAGCATTCGCCTCACTATCACTATTTGATTGCAGACACATTCAACCTAGAGACGCGATATGGGGCGTATGTTGAAGGATCTAAACCATAGGCAAAACCAGACCGCTTTCAGAAATCTTCTAACCTATCATAGGGGCCTTGCCTTCCCACAAGAAAAAGAACAAGAGCTTTACTAATGTTATTGGTGCGGCACACGGAGGTGGAAGTACAGACAGTCGGTAAAGAAGAATCGGGTGGATGTGTGAGATATATTTCCACCCTTC
This sequence comes from Ascarosepion bandense, assembly GCA_037127315.1. Lineage (NCBI taxonomy): Eukaryota > Metazoa > Mollusca > Cephalopoda > Sepiida > Sepiidae > Ascarosepion > Ascarosepion bandense. The sequence goes on from JBBBDQ010000383.1 coordinate 4,172,343, forward strand.
CTTTTCCGGAAAGATTCATACGAAACCACTTACGAACTATGATCTCGGTTTTCTCTCGCATTTCCAACCAAGAGAAGATCTGGACCGAACCAGACGCTAGGTATCTTGACCGAACCGTCCATCCAAATTGTTGTGAGGTTTCCTCTTTTGCCATGATAATAGATTCGACTTGAGTATACATATACTCCTGCTACAACAGATACAGACAGAGTCCGACAGATCCGAGAGATACCGGAAGATACCGAACGATACCGAGAGAATACAGCGTCAGTAGTTCATAGTAGCTCTGAGCTCCACTCAGCCAGAATATTATTACGCAGAACCCATCAGCTTCCGACGTGGACTTACTAAACATACTAGGGCTTCACTTCAGAGACTTGTATATATATTTCGTACTAATCGTATTCCTGGATTACTAACCTTCGTTCGAGTTTGTATCTTTTACGTTAATATACTTATTTTTCTACCTCAAATTCTGGTTGTTGTTCCTTTATTTTGTGCGATTCCCATTCCCGAGATCTACAACACTAAGGAAAGGACTGGGAAGAGAAACTCCCTTCCACGCACCTAACCTCAAGTCAACAAAGGCATCGCGATTGATCTTGCCCCCTGTCACCGTCTTGTAACGTCTGATTTCTTTGCTGACCTCGTCAATCACGGTTCTACTCTACATAAGAACCGAAACGTTGTCAGCGTAGGCGGATTACTGCGCTGTTAGCACCAGGTAGGGACCGGATTCATCATTAACTTGCGAAGGAAAGTTGTCACTCTCTTCAGCTATCTTCCTACAGAAGATAGCTGAAGAGAGTGACAAGAAAGGACTGCAAAAAACCGAATGCATGGTCATCAGTAAAAAGAGCAGCCCAAAGTGCCAAATACAGGTAGAGAATATATTAAAATCAAGCAGGTACAAAAATTTAAATACCTAGGAAGTGTTCTAACAGAAGATGGAAACGTACAGCAAAAACGAAAGTAGACAACCTTGACAAACGGATCGAGACAATACGAAAGGCTTCAATCGAACCCCATTCACTTTCACCAGCGCACTGGGAGATACATAAAAAAAGTCGGATCCAGATGCGAAAATACCAAAACCGGCAGCCGAAAGGACAATCTCCGGATATTGATGGTACTCTATTGAATGCCTTGAACTGATTTAAATTGATTTGCTCGATAATCAAGTTTACTACGTAAAGATTGTCCTGAATAGTCCTGTACTTCACAGCACAAGTATGTTCGGAGCCAATTAGAGAGAAGATCCTGCAAACGGCTGGCTAAGATCTTGGTTAACATCTTTAACTCTATTCTATCCCCCACTGTTCTTGTCATTGCGTAGTAACTTGATCACGCCCCTAGTTAAGCGTTGAGGTATCGACACCTGCTTCATCCGTTTGTTGTAAATCGCTTCCAACAAAGGAACAAGGACGGGCGACTTCCTCAACTACAGTTCGTAGAGTAGACTATCTAATCCTGGAGATTTGTACCAACCAACCAGCTTCAAGGCTTTCAAAATTTCCAACTATGTAATGGGCCTTCGCACCCAGCCTTGAAGTGGAGAAAGCCGGCTAAATAAGCGTCGAACTGAACAGTGCTCAGACCGACTCCCTAGTGAACAGATCCTGAAAGTAGTCACGAAACGGCCTCACATACGCCCGCCTTTGTAGTCACGGTTCGTTTATCCGGCAATGTGACACACGCGATATGTCGAGGGTACGCTTTCCTAACTTCCTCCCCACTCAGTTCAGCAGCCATATTCATCGCATCAGAAGACATTCTTTTTAACCTAGCACTAACTACCAGAACTTGATCTATCATGGAGGCTAACTCTACCCTAGCTAAGACTACGGCCCCAATATCGCATGATTTAATCACCCGATCAACTTTTTTCTCACACACCGTTTGCCTAACTAGATTGAGTCGAAGACTATAATCGACAGCAAACGACCTAATTTAGGATTTTAATTTATCCCACCACATATTCCTAACTTCAGCTTCCGTCAAATCCACATGTATCATTAGCAGCAGCTGATCCTGGAAACAGCGCTCACCAAATAATGATGCATTTAATTTCCAGTAACCAGCCATCTTAACCTTAGGCTTATCTAAACTTGTCCCGAACAAGAACAAGGCTATGACCAGAAAGAACTATCAAATGAAAACTTGGAAAACCTAAGAGTCCTACATCGACTCTTTTAAGTAGGACTCAGTCGAAGTAGCTAGAACATACCGTCGTAGTCTAGACACCCCATTATTTTTAAAGCTACGTATAAAGGGAGGGATGTCTTTTTCATATGTGAGAAGATTGTCCAGCATTCATTGCCATATAGAAAGACTGATATTACGTAACTGTTTAGTACTCTTTTCTGTATTTCCAACGAAAGCTTTATTCAGTGTAACTTGACTACTGGCCATAAGTGAGGTTTGACCATTTCTTTTATTGTTGAGTAGTTCGATTACCTCCTACAGAAGATAGCTGAAGAGAGTGACAAGAAAAGACTGCAAGAAAACCGAAATGTCTGGTCATCAGAAAAAGTGCAACCCAAAATGCTAAATACAGGTTGGGGATATTAAAATCAAGCAGGTACAAAAATTTAAATACCTAGGAAGTGTTCTAACAGAAGACAGAAAGTGCGACACAGAGATCCGAAGGCGAATTGGCATGGCAAAGAACGCGTTCCAGAACGTGAGTAAAGTATTAAGGCACACTAGTATTAAGTTGCACTAGAAGCAAAGAAGAGAGTACTGGATTGCTATGTGGCAACAGTTCTTCAATATGTCCAATGTTGGACAATATCATCAAAGAAGAAGGAAAAACTTGAAACAGCTGAAATGTGGTTCTACAGAAGGATGCTTCGGATATCATGGACCGAGCATGTGAACAATAATGAGGTGTTGGAACGAATGGAAACGAAAAGAAAATTAATAATGAGCATCAGGAAGAGACAACTGAAGTTCCTGGGACATGTAGTGAGGAAGGAGGGCTTGGAGAACCTGTTACTAACAGGCCAGATAGAGGGAAAAAGAGACAGGAAAGCAGCGGATAATATTTTTGAAGGACTTGATCAGGTGGATGACCGAACGAGGGTTGCATGGTACAACATGAGAAAGCGTGCTAAGAGCCACCAGGGATAGAAAGACGTGGAAGGCCGTGATCGCCTACGTGCTGAAAGGAGAGGGCACATATATAGAAGAAGATTTTGATTGGAAGATAACTATGGTTGCCTCCCACCACAAGTACGCGGATCAGCACATTGCTACAGACTGCATTGGAAAGTTCCATCTAACAAATTCCTCTAACAATCCATAGACGATGGATTGTTAGAGGAATTTCCTTGAAAAAGAAGGTTAATGCACACCGAACGCTAGTAAATACTACTCTCAACAATGGCCCCCAATTCTGAACTCTTTAACAGAACCATATTCCTTAGCTTGTTGACTGCCATAATACGCTTTATCACAATTGTACTATGTGGTCCTTCCCAATAGATTTGCAGCCACAATCACCGAAGTAAAGCAAAGTCGAACCTGGTCAGTATTTAGATATGTGACCGTTTGAGAATATCAGCTGATGTAAGTTTGAATGTGCGGATGGTGGTGTAATCTGGGAATTGTTAATATGAAAGCCGAGTTCCAATTCCAGTTGGGTTCATTATAGACAAACGCAAATACCCTATGGAAAGATATGAATTTACGTCTTCTCTCCTCAGCTTAAGGTTGATAAGCTGTAAAAATACGAATCATCGATAATCTCCATTTTTGTTGGGTCTTATCTTAATCCGTTAATGCCCACTGCAAAATCTGTTATTAATTGAAAACTGAGCTTAATGAACATCAAACTCTAGTAATTACTACTCTATCGGAATCTTATTCCCAAACTTGTTGTCCTCTGTAATGCGGTCTACCACGTATTTCCTGCCCGTTGGGTAGGTTATAAGCTACTTTCCCTCTTGCCTTCAATATGACTTGTGAGTGTCAAATTTTTCAATCTCTCTTTCCTCATTATGTTCCCTAGAAATTTCAACTGTCTCTTTCTGGCGCAACATATCAGTCAGATAATTGCCATACGTGAAACACACTTCTAACTAGGCAGAAGATTTTCTCGCAGTAGGTTGCCATTATATTTGGGTAGACCAACCAAGGCTATAGAAGCCCATCTGTCCTGTTATATAACCCATAGCTGGAGAGAAAAAATAGATTAATACCTTTCCCAGGGGTATTTGTGCATAAGTGGATGAAACGAATTCGACTGGAATTCGAACTCCGATCTTCGATTTCTCGTTCCAAGCCGATATCCATTACATCACAAGTACTCAAGTGTCCTTTTTGATTACCATCTACTCTAAAACTTCTTCGTTGCTCACATGGTATTATTGACATTCAATTGTGATTTAAGATGAAAAAATATTTTCTAAGACAACCGACGGTGTTTTGTACAGTGGCTAGGACGAGGGGAGGCAACAAAACAGTTGACCAAATCAAAGAAGAAAACCATGACCATCAGGTAGTCGTCAATAAGTTAAATCGTCCGCTGTAATTTCTTGAATCCACGCGAAAATATCACAGCAAATACATATTACTAAAACGTCGACAAAATGCACCTAAACCTGTAATTTTCGCATTCAACATTCTTCTTCTTTCTTTTATGTGCCATGTCCTTTCAGGAGGTAGGCAATCATGGCTCTTCACGTCTCCCTGTCCCTGGTGGCTCTTAGCACGCTTTCTCCTGTTGCACCATGCAATCCTCGTTCTGTCATCCACCTGATCAGGTCCTTCAAATATTTTATCCGTTGCTTTCCTCTGTCTCTTTTTCCCTCTATCTGGCCTGTTAGTATCAGGTTCTCCAAACCCTCCTTCCTTATTAAATGTCCCAGGAACTTTAGTTGTCGCTTCCTGGTGCTCAGTATTAATTTCCTTTTCGTCTCCATCCTTTCCAAAAACTCATCATTGGTCACATGCTCGATTCATGATATCCGTAGCATCCTTCTGTAGAACTACATTTCAGCTGCTTCAAGTTTTTTTCTTTTATCTTTGAAGATATTGTCCAACATTCCCTACCATATTGAAGAACCGACATCACATAGCAATCCAGTACTCTTCTTTTTGTTTCGAGTGAAATTGTCCTGTTTCTTAATACTTTACTCAACTTCTGGAATGCTTCTTTCGCCATGCCAATTCGCCTTCGGATCTCAGTGTCGCACTTTCTGTTTTCTGCTAGAACACTTCCTAGGTATTTAAATTTCTGTAGCTGCTTGATTTTAGAATCCTTCACCTGTATTTAGCATTTGGGGTTGCTCTTTTTGCTGATAACCATGCATTCGGTTTTCTTGCAGTTTATTTGTCGTCCTTTTTTGTCAATCTCATCAACATTAGTCCATCGAAAAAAAGTTAAATTTTCCCTAATGACAATTTTTGAAACAAATTGAACGAATTAAAAGAGCCTTAAACGTTTCCTTTCCCTTACAAGTTACTCCTGTTAATGCCAAATTAGCAAATCGCCATATGGAACCTAATATGACTCATGAAACCTAGATGCCTTTGTTACAAACGAAACAGATTTCTTTAATAAGCAGAGATGCCCGCAAGAGAATATAAATTCCATTCATCGGGTTGTGTTTGGGCGGATTTCTTTTAGAATACAGCCGTGAACTAAAATAAATATACACATTTCTTTCAAGATGGTGGGTGTCATTTTTAGTTCATTGAACTGTTCCAGTAACAGTAACAGGTGATACCTAGGGGGACAACATATAATGAAACTGACAGAGGCAGTGTGGGTGGGTTACACTGGTCTTCGGGCGATTCTTTGCGCCACATCTTTTAGCATTTAGGCTTTAAAATATTAATTGATGAGTGCTCGCACCTCAAAAAGTCCGTACTCTTTAGGCAGTACGTCTTCTTGGGGGAGAGCTAGGGTCAATCCATGACATCTAAACAGATAAATTTTACCAACCAAGAATATCGATATATGAACATTTTTTAATTTGATCTCACTTATCACCTGTTACTGTGTAGACAAATTAATAAGAGTACAAATAAGAGTACGAAATCGTACGCAACAACTTGGATGTTTATTCTAAGAAAAAATGTTAAGTTCCCTGTACCGCTCAGTAAGTGCTCAGTAAGCTATATTCTACCTTTGTAAGAACCATTCTTCTTCTTCTTCTTCTTCTTCCTTTTCTTCTTCATGTGCCATGTCTTTTCAGGACGTAGGCGATTATGGACTTCCACTTGGCTCTGTCTCTTGTCGCTCTCAATATTTTTCTCTTAGTATCTATTCTAAGATGTGCGTTGTGGTGCATTGGATATCGGCTCGGAACAAGAAATCGGGGAGCCGAGTTTGAATTTCAGCTGAATCCATTGCCTTCACTTGCGCGCAAATACCCTTAGGAAAGGTATTAATCCGTCTATTCCTTCCAGTTATGGGTTAAATAACAGGACAGATTGGGTTTTATAGCCTTGGTCAGCAACCAGTCTACCGCAGAAAGCAATGGCAACCTACTGCGGGATAATCTTCTGCCCAGTCAGTCATGTCTCTTTCGAGACATGATCGCCCAAGCGTGTATCAGGTATGGCACTTAACTGACTGACTGAATATAATAGTTGAACATATGATTAAGGCCTCTGCTGGGCATAAAGTGAGGGATCAGTTTTATATTGTTATGAAGTAATAAACTGATCCCCCACTTGTTACTATATAATAATATAATACATATCTTCCCTTTCTAGCTATGAGTCAAATAACAGGACAGATTGGGTTCTATAGCCTTGGTCGGCAACCAGTCTACCGCAGAAAGCAATGGCAACCTACTGCGGGATAATCTTCGCCCAAGCGTGTATCATGTATGGCACTTAAGTGACTGGCTGATCTATTCTAAACCCCGCTCCGCCAACCATTTGCTCAGACCTCGCGCTGCTTTCCTCTGTCTCTCCTTCCATTTATCCGACTTGTGATTATTAAGTTCTCCAGGCCCTCCTTCCTCATTACGTGTCCCATGAACCTCATTTATCTCTTCCTGATATTTAGTATTAGTTTTCTTCTCATTTGCATCCTTTCTAACACCTCATCGTTGCACACGTGCTCCGTCCATAGTCTCCTCGGCCATACCAGGCCGAAAATAGAATAATGTTGTTATATTTGGACAGGAGCTACTAAGTCCTTACTTTCCAGTTTTGACAGAGTTTAAAAGCGTCTCCAAGTCCTTGTGGTTGACGATTTTTCTACCCTCTAAACTCTCTTTCACGGGTGAGATGTGGTGAACCTCTCCCTGTTCTATCGCTACTTCCATGGAAAGTGCTTAGACGAATTTCATTCTTGGTTCTGCCAGATTTAAACTTAACGGCTAAGACCAGCCATACCACTTACATTGTAGAATACCACCTACATACAACAAAAGTAAGTTCCACTCAAACGACTTATTTCGTCGAACCACTGCTCTTTTTTTTAACCGACTCCCAAGAGGACGCTTCCCTGATTATTACAATCTTAACCTATTCAAGTCTAGGGTTAATAGTTACTATTTTCTCCCATCCACATAAACTGTCTCTTAACGTAACTTTTCAACTCAAGTGGCCCCCGAGCTTTGTATGGGAGGAAACTTAGTGTAAAAACGAAAAATCGTTCGTGTTATTTTCATAATTCTCTTGGTTAATATCTAAATCTAAATCTATCTAAACTTATTTATAAATGGAACTCTGTGTGTGTGTGTGTGTGTGTGTGTGTGTGTGTGTGTCCGTTACCTATAGACTCCGAAACGGCTGAACCGATTTTCTTGAAAATTTACACAGTTGTACTATCAGCGTCTGCAAGTGTTCTTAGCTAGGTTTTATGTCGAGGCACCCCCAATAAATATCGAAAATCCATAATCGAAAATAGAAGGAGCGGTCCGATTTTAATCAAATTTGATACACTCATAGACAAAGACATAAGAAACGATATTCAGAAGTTTCAAGGTTGCAGTTCTTACAATAGTGCAAAAAATCAATAATATATATATATATATAAAGGCAAGATTTTTGTGTGTCTGTATGTCCTTTATACAAATCCACAATTTTTATCCGATTCTCACCAAAATTCACACAAATATTCTTTAGGCTGAGTCTGAGCTCCAGGACCATGGATTAATTTTAAATCTTTCATTACACCCGAGCAACGCCGGGCTATACTGCTAGTTTTAAGTATTTCTTACTTTGAAAAAGGTTTGTCGTCTCGTCATATTAAAGGGAACAAACGTTAAATATTTTAGACGACGATATTTGAAAAGAAAAACATTCCAAAAGTAACGAATTCTTATTTGAACCAGAGTTGGGTAATTGAAGAACCAACTTTTTTTTTACCGAAGAGGGGGGCAATTATACCCGCCCCCAAGAGAATAGTGACAGTTTCCTTATGGGTTAAGATCATAATTTGCCAAAAATTATTTTCAAAATTTTGATGTACCACAAGGGATTAAAATAGTCATAAAAATTTCATTTTCCTTAGAGCTGTGGTCCCCAAAGTGTGGCGCATGCTTCACAGGGGGTGCAATTTGATTTCTGAGGGGGGAAATTCGAGAATGAGTTATTAGCAGTGATGTTTTTTTCGTGAATCTGTGTAAATATGAATGTATGTGTGAGTTATTATACAGGATGTTCATACATAAAATATTTGTGTATATGTATGTACATACGTAATTACGTCTGAATTGAATATAATCTATATATGTTTATATTAGTAACGCAATATTTCTTTAAATGTAAAATTTTTTAATTAAATGATAATATTATTGTATATATAGCGTCACAAGTTCTTAAGGTAAGTTAAGTTAATGGCCTTTTAGTCTTCCTCCACGTTCAGTTTTTTAATAATAAGATTTTATGTTACAGGTTGGAAGTATCAGGATTTTAGAGAACCTTATATTTGCCTTGTGGTGCAGTGGATATCGACTCGGAACGACAAATCGGGGAGCCGAGTTCGAATTTCAGTTGAATTCCTTGCATTTACTTACGCACAAATACCTTCGGGAAAGGTATTAATCCGTCTCTTCCCTCCAGTTATGGGTTAAATAATAGGAACAGGTTGAGTTCTATAGCCTTGGCTGGTAACCAGTCTACCGCAAAAAGTAATGGCAACCTACTGCTAGATAATCTTCTGCCAGTCAGTCATGTCTCTTTCGAGACATGATCGCCCAAAGCGTGTATCATGTATGGCACTTAACTGACTGAATAGGTAGGGCATGGCCCCAAAAAAGGATTGGGAATCACTGCCTTAGAGTTCAATCCCGTTAAATGTCGTTACTAAATGAGTTAACCGCCATATTGAACTTTATACGATTTCTGAAATATTGATTTTCTTTATCACAAAAGAACCAGCAAACGGAGATGATCACAAAATGGCGCTAATTTCATTCATTTTTTTTTCTTTTTTTTCTCTTATATATTTTTTCATATTTTTTCATCGTTTCGCCCGACGTAAGGGAATAAAAGACACCATGGTGCAAGGAATCAGTAGGAGTGAAAGAAACAAATAGGACAATAAAAGGACCAATACCGACGGGATGTGGCTTCCCTCTGTCTGTTCTATAGATATTTTCATGGCTTCTGCTCCGACGAACTTAAGTCACTGATGCCCCTGCCACAGGAGTTTACTCGTGCAACCAGACTGGAAACTGGGTTTCACCCATTCAGAGTTAGATCAACCAAATGCAAACAACAATTCTACTCCAGCAGCTTCTTTTCTCGTAACTTCCCGCGTGTGGAACTCTCTTCCATATTCTTGCTTTCCTGACGGCTACAACCTCCAGAAATTTAAATGCAATGTCCATATCCATCTCTTAACTACTTGACTCTAGTTCTTTCTACATCACCCTGTATATCTTTTCCTTTCTTGCTACCTTTGCAAGTGTCATCACACATATATTCCCCTCCTTCTCTTGCTCTTTCTCTGACACACCCTGTAACTGGTTCGTCTTTCTCTTTACTCTCCTTTACATTTAATCTTTTACTTTTATGTAGCCCCCCGAGTATCAGTGGCATTACTGCCTTGCATGGGGTGAAACGATTTTTAAAAAAATGGCGCTTAACTGAAGCTTAGAAAATCAACATTTGACACCTCAACATGGTGTAATGGTTAGCAGGCTGGTCTTGCTAAAACATGTTACAACTGATTAGTGAGTTCTTTCCTCACTGGGTACCAAGTACTTTCGGCCTAGTGCCACATCTAAGCGGCACTTAGAAAACGTAAACGTTTCCATTTAGACACACAAGGCATCAACTGTAGACTGAAGGTTCGATTTCTAGCCGCTACTAGTGAAGTGACGTGGTTTCTTATCTACCAGACCAAAATGTTCATAATGTTCATAAATAGAAAAAACATTGCGACAGATTCTAATAGTGAATTTGGGTATGAGAAAATGTCGCACGAGGAGCTCGCTAATTCCTGGACTAAAAAATCCATCACAAAAAAAAAAAAGACAATCCACTTATTAAGCCAGTGATTTTGGGTGATTTCCAAATTTGAAATATAGCTTATTATTCTATCTCTATAATGGCCTTATTTCAATAACAAACACACATTTTTTAAATTCACTCATTAATAAAGGTTGCTTTCTGAGTCTTTATGAGATTAGGGGCTCTGAGGCTTAAGTTTTGCGGAATCCACTTTGCAATATTAAATAAAAAAGCATTTACGACAATTTACCTATCGCACATGTAGTGAGTCCAGATAAAAAATTTTCACAAAAAAAAAAAAAAAAAAAAGAGACTCCACTTATTAAGCTATCTACCAGTGATTTGGGGCAATTTCTAATTTGGAAATTATGGCTTATTATTTTATCGCTAATTTTTAATGGCCTTAATTTAATGGCCTTATTTGAATAACAAACACAATTTCTAAAAAATTATTTTTCTTCTATGTGCTTTGTCCTTTCAGGACGTAGGCGATCACAGCCTTCCACGTCTCCCTATCTCTGGTGGCTCTTAGCACGCTTTCTCCTGTAACGTCTCTCAGCCCCCGTTCTGTCATTCACCTGATCATGCCCTTCAAATATGTTATCGGCTGCTTTCCTATGCCTCTTTTTCTCTCTATCTGGCCTGTTAGTATCAGGTTCTCCAAGCCCTCCTTCTCATTGCATGTCCCAGGAACTTCGGTTGTCTCTTCCTGATGCTCAATATTAATTTCCTTTTAGTTTCTATTCTTTCCAACACCTCGTCATTGCTCACATACTCGGTCTACGATATCCGCAGCATCCTTCTGTAGAACTACATTTCAGCTGCTTCAAGTTTTTCCTTCATCTTCGAAGATATTGTCCAACATTCACTGCCATATTGAAGAACTGACATCACATAGCAATCCAGTACTCTCTTCTTTGTTTCTAGTGAAAGTTTCCTGCATTTTAATACTTTACTCAGCTTCTGGAACGCGTCCTTCGTCATGCTAATTCGCCTTCTGATCTCTGCGTCACACTTTCCGTCTTCTCTTAGAACACTTCCCAGATAATTGAATTTTCGTACCTGATTGATTTTAACATCCCCCACCTGTATTTGGTACTTTTGGTTGCTCTTTTTGCTGATGACCATGCATTCGGTTTTTATTTGTAGATCCCTTCATGTCACTCTCTTCAGCTAGTTTCCTTTCCGTGTTTTCAATCAACACTGTGTCGTCTGCGTATCTTTTGTTGTTCAAATTGTGACCTCCGATGACAAATCCTGACATAACATCTAGGGTCCTCAAAATATTCTCACTGTACAAGTTAAATAGATCCGGTGAAAATACACGTCACTGTCTTATGCCCCTTTCTATCTTTGTATAACCTGCTGAATTTGTTACCTGTTCGTATGCAGGCAGTTTGCTGCCAGTAGAGATTCCTAATTACCCTAATGTCTATCTCAAATATATCGAGGCTACTGAGCATCTCCATCAATTCTTTGTGGCGTATTTTGTCGAACGCCGTCGCATAGTCAATAAAGCACAGGTATAAGTCCTTCTTCATTTGTATTGCCCTTTCAGACCGCATCCTAATCATAAATATGACATTCCTTGTCCCAGTGTCTTTGACAAACCCGCACTGTTTCTGTCTTATCTCTGGTCCGATTCTGCTATTTGTTGTATTCATCAGTATTCGGACAATTAGTTTTGTAATATGACTCGTTAAGCTGATAGTTCGGTGTAGTTCGCACTCGTTTACACCTGGCTTTTTAGGTAATTCACTCCTTAATAAAGGTTGCTTTTACACCAATTTACCTATCGCACATGTTGTGAGTCCAGATAAAAAATATTACAATAATATCATGTTTGCTTCAGAACTATAACTCGTGTTTTTTAAACACAAACTCTGGATCGGAAAATTTAAAGTTAGAATTTCGCACTACTCATCTGATTGGTCAGAAAATATGAAGCATTTGAGAACACAACACAGAACATGTTAAGTAACGTACCCACCAGAAACTGAACAAGTGTTCTTGATCCTCTCATAATGTATATTAAGGAGGAAACTTTCTTATGAATCCTTAATGAGAATTATTACTTCAACCAAGTGCCACTGATGTCCACGCGATTATTAACAGTTGAATTTTACGAAGTTAAGAACCTCTTAACACGAACACAAAATTACAACTCACTCACTCACTCACTCACTCACTCACTCACTCACTCAATTATATATCCACTCATTCACTCAATATCATATTCACTCAAAAGAACAAAACATTTAATCTTTGCCAGACATATCGTTTGAACTCATTTAAAAACAAATTTTTCAGCAAACTGTTTTGTTTACATGCTTTTTGCTTAACAGTAAAAGGGAGAGAGTGTAGCGTAGGGAGCTGGTTAATGTTTCTTTAATTCGGCCTTGTGTCTTACTTAACCGAACTCCCTAGATCTTACAAGTTTTATGCAGAATTATCATCAGAAGGTTTTCATCAAAAGGTTGGTTGTCGGCAGGTTGGAATATGTGGAATTGAGTGGAATAGCATAAAAAGAATAAAATATATATTTTTCCTTTTAAATAGAAATTTATTAAAAGGAAAGACTAACATAAGCTGTAGGAGTTAATGTGCAATTAGAAACATTATTAAGAAGTTAAGAGTAGAGTTCGTACAAAATGTTCGTAGTAGTAATTGTTGAAAGGGATAAAGAAGAAAGAGAACAAGGTGCGACCTGACCTTATCTCCGGGTCGATTTGAAGTTGACGTTGCATTTTAGTTCTTTCGTCTCTCGGTTCCCATCTCTCTCTCTCTCTCTCTTGACTGACGCCGAGGTCATTTATATAGTCTTTTTGAATTTAGCACTGGATTGCTAAGTCCTCAAGTCTTGCAAGTCGCCCCATTAGTCAAAAATCATTTTAACACCTACTTGCGAAATCTGGTTTCGACTCTTTCGTTAGCACATGGTCAATTCTTTTTCTATTTGGGAAAATCAGGATTTCACACGTCATTGTGAATTTTTGTAAAAGTGAAGAAGAAGGTTGATTATAATTAATTTCTTATCCGCTACAAGAATTTATTCATACATGATTGTATAAACTTTGTATCAATAAGGCACATTATCATTCCCTAGTTACTCTCTTCACATCGAATATCATTTCACATTTTGTATATTTCGCAAAATAAATTTTATCTGTTCATCTAATATCATTTTCACATCTTGCATATTTCGCAAAATAAAATTTATCTGTTCATCTAATATCATTTTCACATCTTGCATATTTCTTAAAATAAATTTTATCTGTTCATCTAATATCATTTTCACATCTTGCATATTTCGCAAAATAAATTTTAGCTGTTCATCTAATATCATTTTCACATCTTGCATATTTCGTAAAATAAATTTTATCTGTTCATCTAATATCATTTTCACATCTTGCATATTTCGTAAAATAAATTTTATCTGTTCATCTAATAACATTTTCACATCCTGCATATTTCGCAAAATAAATTTTCTCTGTTCATCTAATATCATTTTCACATCTTGCATATTTCCCAAAATAAATTTTATCTGTTTTTGCTCCGAAATGTCAGGAAATTCGTTGTTTATCATTTATCCCTTGTTGTTCGTTGCCAATTGCTAAATGTTTAAAATTAAAAAGTGGTGAATAAAGGCCGTATTCACTACATTTCCATTAATTTTATAATTTATCCGATACTGACTGTTACACCTCATGAAATAAAAATACTCCCGCACATTTTTTTCTTCTTCATGTGCCGTGTCCCTTCAGACCGTAGGCTACTATGAACTTCCACTCGGCTCTGTCGCTTGTCGCTCTCAATATTTTTTCTTATATTCATCGTTCCGGTATTTTTAACAAAGCCACACTGTTCTTGTCCTATCCCTGGATCGATTCTTCTGCGGGCTCTGTTCATCAAATTCCGGATGATGAGTTTTGTTATGTGGCTCATTAAACTGATTGTTCGATGGAGCGCACATTCCTTTGCAATTGGCTTCTTAGGTAGTGCTATGAAAATTGATCTGCTTAGGTTTTCCGGTATATTGCCGCTGCTGTAGATTTTGTTTATTATTTCTGTGAACCTGTCTACGCCAACCTCTAAGGACATCAATATCTCTATTACAATCGCCTCGGTTCCTATCGCTTTGTTTCTATTCAATTTGGCTATTGCCGATTCCACTTCGATTTTTACTATTTCTGGTCCATCCGTATTTTTGTGCATTGTAGGTTGCTCTCTCTCTCTCTCTTGTCGAGGAACAGAAATCCGATATACTCGTCGCATCTCTGAAGTATTTTTTCTTTTTCTAATATGAGTGTACCGTCCTTTGCTTTTATACATTTTTTGCTGAGTAGGTTATTTGCCCTGTTAGTTCTTTTATTCTTTTATGCATATCTTCATTATTTGTTGTGCTCAGTCTCTCTACTTCGGTGAGCCATCTTTCTTTAGCCTGTTTACATTTGCTCCATATTCTCTTGTGTAGTCTCTTGTATTCCGTTCCACATATTGGCATTCTTTTCTGTCTCTTTTGCATCATATCTAGAATCTTTTCAGAGATCCACTCGTTTTTCTTCCGACGTGCTTTTTCCTTTTGAATGATGTCGTTTGCTGATGTTACTAGAGATACTCCTAGTACGTCCAATTTTGAGCTTCCGTTTCCAACTTGTTCTTCGTATTTCGTTTTCACACACATTTTCTTCAGGTTCGGGTCATTCACGAGTCTATTGTACTGTAGTCTTTTGGATGTGTTAGGTTTCTTTAATCTCTAGTTTGCATACGTCTGGTAGGTGATCGCTTTCGCAGTCAGCACTTGGGTAGGCTTTGCATTGAAAGACTGTGTTTCTGAATCTTTTGTTTATAGTAATGTAAGAAATTTGGTTCTTAATTTCTCCTCCTGGACTTCTCCACTTCCATAGCCTTCTTGGGTGCTCCTGGAGCCAGGTGTTAGTTATTACCGGTTATTCGTTGTGCACCATTAGACTCATTTCTCTCTACAGCCATTGTGTTGTCCCAGTCCGAAATTGCCGACCGTTTCACCTTCTCTTCCTTGGTCAACTTTGACATTCAGATCTAGCATGATAATTCTAATTTCTTAGAAGGATTTTATTTCTTTTTCTGTACTTTGTGTTGTGGGTGTATTTACCACGATTACCGATATATTGAGCGGCTTCCCTTTCAGTTTAATTACTAGAATTTTTTTTCAGACATCTAGCAGTATCCCATAATACATTCCATTGTGTTTTTATCCAGCACTAGCAGTATAGCCCGCGTTGCACGGGTGTAATGAAAGCTTCAAAACTAATCCATGGTCCTGGAGCTCAGACTCAGCCTAAAGAGTATTTGTGTGAAGTTTGGTGAGAATCGGATAAAAATTGTGGATTAAAGGACATACAGACCAATAAACAGACACACGCAAGCATCTTGCCTTATATATATATATATATATATATATATATATATATATATATATATTATCGATTTTCTGCACTATCATAAGAACTGCAACCTTGAAACTTCTAAATACAGTTTCTTATGTCTTTGTCTATGAGTGTATGAAATTTGATTAAAATCAGACCATTCCTTCTATAACCTGATTTTTTCGATTATCGATTTTCGATATTTATCGGGTGTACCTCGACACAACACCTAGCTAAGAACACTCGCAGTCGTTTATAGTACAACTGTGTAAATTTTCAAGAAAATCGGTTCAGCCGTTTCGGAGTCCATAGGTAACGGGGACACACACACGCACACACACATATCAGTCAGTTAAGTGCCATACGTGATACACGCTTTGGGTGATCATGTCTCGAAAGCGACATGACTGACTGGGCAGAAGATTATCCAGCAGTAGGTTGCCATTGCTTTCTGTAGTAGACTGGTTGCCGACCAAGGCTATAGAACCCAATCTGTCCTGCTATTTAACCCATAACTGGAAGGAAGAGACGGATTACCTTTCCCAAGGGTATTTGCGCGTAAGTGAATACAATGGATTCAACTGGAATTCGAACTCGGCTCCCCGGTTTCTCGTTCCGAGCCGATATCCACTGTACCACAACGAACACATATACTCAGACAAAATTCAATTTATAAATAAATTTAGATAATGCCGACTCCTTTTGCATTATTTTCACATCCTGCATATATAATTCTGTGTTCGTCACTGGAGAAGTCTCCGTTTTTGGCCATCTCGTTTCACATATACTTAAACTGTTTATGTTTAATCTAGTCATTTCTTTCGTGCTTCACATTTACCAGCTGTCCACAGTTGTTCATGGTTCTAACGTTCCAGGATCCAAGAATGTTACATGTCAATATTAAGTTGCCGGCCGTTTCACCTTCTCTTTCTCGGCCAACTTTAGCAGTCAGATCTCCCAATATAATTCTTACTTTTTGTGTTTTGCACTGTGCCTTGGCATAATCTAGCATGGAGTAGAGGGACTCGATTACTTCTTCTGTACTTCGCGATGTTGGTGCGTTCACCAATATTACTGATACATTGAGAAGCTTTCCTTTCAATTTAGCTACTAGAATGTTTTCATATATCTTGGCAGTATCCTATGGCTGTGTTAGTTTCTTTAATATTCTTAGTTTTATGCTTAGTTTGCATACAACCGCCAGGAGGTCGCTTCCCGTAGTTCGCGCTTGGGTAGGCTTTGCAGTGAAGACAGTTTTTCTGAATCTATTGTTGATAGTAATGTAATCAATTTGGTTTTTATTTTCTCCTCCTGGACTTCTTCATGTCCATAATCTTCTTGGGTGCTCTTGGAACCAGGTGTTGGTTATTATCTAGTCATTAGCTGTGTACCCTCAGACCCATTTTCTCGTCTATTGCAGTGTCTTAGTCCGAAGTTGCCGGCCGTTTCACCTTCTCTTTGTCGGCCAACTTTAGCAGTCAGATCTCCCAATATAATTCTTACTTTTTGTGTTTTGCACTGTGCCTTGGCATAATCTAGCATGGAGTAGAGGGAGTCATTTACTTCTTCTGTACTTCGCGATATTTGTGCGTACACCACTATTAACCGATACATTGAGAAGCTTTCCTTTCAATTTAGCTACTAGAATTTTTTCAAATATCTTGGCAGTATCCCATGACGCATTTTCTTGTCACTTTATCTAGTATAATGCCGACTCTTTTTTCATTATATTTACCTCCTGCGTATATAATTCTGTGCACGTCACTGATGAAGTCTCCGTTGTCTGGCCACCTCGTTCACATATGCCTAAAATGTTTATATTCAATCTAGACAATTCCTGCTTCACATTTTCCAGCTGTCCATACGGAGAGAAAAATGGATTCTTGCCATTCAAAACTGATATTATTGCAAACGTTAAATAAGAATTTAGACGAGTATTTGAAATTGGATCTCCTAATTCTTATTCTATGACCATCAACTAAATTTCATTATTTAATTTATTTCACATTTAGAAATGATTTCCATAATGTTCATACTACTTTACAAAAGTTTAAGTTTTCACAATATTCAAACCAGAAAAATGGCTTTATCTAAATATCTAAGCAATTTAATTATAAATGCCATCAACAAAATAACAATTTATTTTCAAAGACAACAAAAATTTAGAATTTTTTCAGATATCTTGGCAGTATCCCATAACGCATTTTCTTGTGTCTTTATCTAACGCCCACTCCTTTTTCATTATATTTACCTCCTGCGTATATATTTACGTGCACGTCACTGATGAAGTCTCCATTGTCTGGCCATCTCGTTTCACATATATCTAAAATGTTTATGTTCAATCTAGTCATTTCTTGCTTTACATTTTCAGCCGTCCAAAATTGTTCATGGTTTTAACGTTCCTCGACCAAAGAGTTAGTTTGTTGCGAACAGTCGCAGGATAACGGTCCGGTGACATTGTCACTCATGTCCTTCTGTTCTGGGTGAGGGTTAAATTCTGAGAAAACGTGTCCCTTTTACGCCGTTAATGCTAACAGTCGCGGGATGGCGGTCCGGAGACACCTGTAGAGTATGTCGCTCCTTACCGGGTGAGGAGTCAGTGTCGTTAGATTTAATCCCCCTCACGCCGTTAGGGTTTATAATATTACTGTGCAAGTTAATAAATATACGTGGGAAAAATAGTGGAGTGGTCTCCCGTTGCCTTCTCCACGGCGATTTATTGAGACACCACCTCTAGTTAGGTGTCCGTTGACTCCTCAAAAGTTCATTCGCCCTGTGTAAGGTTTAACTGTTCGTCCTACAGGGGTGCTAACATTCAGTGAAACGAGAAAAACAACAAACAAAATATCTGTATTTTTTAATGGGTAGGAACTGGAGTAAAGTGAACATAAAAATGTATATATTAAGTATATACTTTGCATAAGCTCGAATAACCACACTTATGCAGGAAGATAACGTGGATTCTCCCCTTCCCCCAGTAAATAATTAAAAAAGGAGACATGGACGAAGATTAAATCAGGTTATGGGTAGTAGAAACATGCCTATAGAAGAGGCGAATACACTTGGATTTAGGATATTGCCAGTAAACGTAATCTTAATTTGGAAATTACCTTGAATAATCAGATTATTAAAAAACATATGAAAATTAACTTTTTAAATTGGCAACTCAGGGCGACAGGATAGAATCAAAGCGTAAAAATACGCATAAGTATTTACGCGTGCACACACACAGAGTCAGTTAAGTCCCATACGTGATACACGCTTGGGCGATCATGTCTCGAAAGAGATATCACTGATTGGGCAGAATATTATCCCCACAAGAGGTTACCATTACTTTCTGTGGTAAACTGATTGCCAGCCAAAGCCATAGAACCCAATCTGTCCTATTACTTAACCCATAACTGGAGAGAAGAGACGGATTAATACCTTTCCCAAGGACATTTGTGCGTAAGTGAATGCAAGCAATTCAGCTGAAATTCGAACTCGGCTTCATCGATTTGTCGTTCCGAGTCGACATTCATTGCACCACAACGCACACCCCGCACCACAACGCTCATCCCCTTGGCCATTACAACTTTAAAAAGCTTAATATATAAAAATAAGTAAATAAATAAATCTGTTATCTGCCATATGTAAATATGTAACTTGTTTTTCTGTTTTTGCCGTCCAACTATTAATATCAAAATTATTATTCTTCTTCATGTGACGTGTCCCCTCAGAGCATGGGTGATCATGGCCATCCACATCTTCCTGTCCCTTGTAGCTCTTTATATATTTTGTCTTGTTATTTCTCCCAAACCCATTCATTTATTTCAAGTATGCCACGCGTTGTTCCCTCCCTGTTACTTTTTCCTCTCTATCCATCCTGTGAATATCATATTCTCCAAGCCCGCCTTTCTCATTACGTTTCCCAGAAACTTTAGCTGTCACTTTCTGATGTTAAGTATAGGTTTCCTTTTCGTTTACAATCTCTCCGAAGCCTTGTCGTTGCTCACATGTTTGGTCCACGGTATCCTCAGCATCCTTCTGTAGAACTACATTTCTGTTGATTCGAGTCTTTCCTTCATCTTTGAGGAGATTATCCAGTATTTGCTGCCAAGTAGGAGGACAGGTATCACATAGCATTTCAGTACATTATCTTTGTTTCTAACGATATTTTTCTGATTCTTAATACCTTGCTTAGCTTTTAGAAGGCATCTCTAGCATTCACGACCATATAGAAGGACTGATATTACATCACAGTTCAGTACTTTTTTCTTTGTTTCTAACGATATTTTTCTAATTATTAATACCTTGCTTAGCTTTTAGAAGGCATCTCTAGCATTCACGACCATATAGAAGGACTGATATTACATAACAGTTCAGTACTTTTTTCTTTGTTTCTAACGATATTTTTCTGATTCTTAATACCTTGCTTAGCTTTTAGAAGGCATCTCTAGCATTCACGACCATATAGAAGGACTGATATTACATAACAGTTCAGTACTTTTTTCTTTGTTTCTAACGATATTTTTCTGATTCTTAATACCTTGCTTAGCTTTTAGAAGGCATTTCTAGCATTCACGACCATATAGAAGGACTGATATTACATAACAGTTCAGTACTTTTTTCTTTGTTTCTAACGATATTTTTCTGATTCTTAATACCTTGCTTAGCTTTTAGAAGGCATCTCTAGCATTCACGACCATATAGAAGGACTGATATTACATAACAGTTCAGTACTTTTTTCTTTGTTTCTAACGATATTTTTCTGATTCTTAATACCTTGCTTAGCTTTTAGAAGGCATCTCTAGCATTCACGACCATATAGAAGGACTGATATTACATAACAGTTCAGTACTTTTTTCTTTGTTTCTAACGATATTTATCTGATTCTTAATACCTTGCTTCGCTTTTAGAAGGCATCTCTAGCATTCACGACCATATAGAAGGACTGATATTACATAACAGTTCAGTACTTTTTTCTTTGTTTCTAACGATATTTTTCTGATTCTTAATACCTTGCTTAGCTTTTAGAAGGCATCTCTAGCATTCACGACCATATAGAAGGACTGATATTACATAACAGTTCAGTACTTTTTTCTTTGTTTCTAACGATATTTTTCTGATTCTTAATACCTTGCTTAGCTTTTAGAAGGCATCTCTAGCATTCACGACCTTATAGAAGGACTGATATTACATAACAGTTCAGTACTTTTTTCTTTTGTTTCTAACGATATTTTTCTGATTCTTAATACCTTGCTTAGCTTTTAGAAGGCATCTCTAGCATTCACGACCATATAGAAGGACTGATATTACATAACAGTTCAGTACTTTTTTCTTTGTTTCTAACGATATTTTTCTGATTCTTAATACCTTGCTTAGCTTTTAGAAGGCATCTCCTTGTATTCACTACCATATAGAAGGACTGATATTACATAACAGTTCAGTAATTTTTTTCTTTGTTTCTAACGATATTTTTCTGATTCTTAATACCTTGCTTAGCTTTTAGAAGGCATCTCTAGCATTCACGACCTTATAGAAGGACTGATATTACATAACAGTTCAGTACTTTTTTCTTTGTTTCTAACGATATTTTTCTGATTCTTAATACCTTGCTTAGCTTTTAGAAGGCATCTCTAGCATTCACGACCATATAGAAGGACTGATATTACATAACAGTTCAGTACTTTTTTCTTTGTTTCTAACGATATTTTTCTGATTCTTAATACCTTGCTTAGCTTTTAGAAGGCATCTCTAGCATTCACGACTTTATAGAAGGACTGATATTACATAACAGTTCAGTACTTTTTTCTTTGTTTCTAACGATATTTTTCTGATTCTTAATACCTTGCTTAGCTTTTAGAAGGCATCTCCAGTATTCACTGCCATATAGAAGGACTGATATTACATAACAGTTCAGTACTTTTTTCTTTGTTTCTAACGATATTTTTCTGATTCTTAATACCTTGCTTAGCTTTTAGAAGGCATCTCTAGCATTCACAACCATATAGAAGGACTGATATTACATAAACTTCCAGTTCTTTTTCTTTGTTTCCCAAAAGAAATTTTCCTGTCGCTATACACTACACAGGTTTTCTGTCTCAAATACTCTAATCAGCATTTTGGAATGCATCCCTGGCCAATACGCGTTCGGATCTCAGTGTCGCACTTTCCCTCCTCTATTAGGACATTTCCCAGGTGTTTAAATTTCTGTACCTGCTTAGTTTTAGTATTCCGACTTGTAATTGGTA
Organism: Ascarosepion bandense; assembly: GCA_037127315.1. Classification (NCBI taxonomy): domain Eukaryota; kingdom Metazoa; phylum Mollusca; class Cephalopoda; order Sepiida; family Sepiidae; genus Ascarosepion; species Ascarosepion bandense. Next base: position 4,194,409 of record JBBBDQ010000383.1, read on the forward strand.
CTTTCCGCTTCTCTTTTTGCTGATAACCATGAATTCCCTTTTCTTGTAATTTATGTTTAGTCCTTTTTTCTGGCTCTCCTTTGTGTTATGGTGCCCTATCTACATTGGAATGAACTCTTCCTCCTTCATAAATACTAACCTGCGAGACTTCCTAGAGGAGACAGTCGAGACGCAGGGTAACTTGACAGTTCGGACGGACACTTCTATTTGCTGACTAATAACAGTCATACCTTTTATATTTGTTCTGTTCTTCCAATACATTGGTTCAATCTACCTTCTTGTTTTCGTATCTTTCGTCCTGGTCTTAACAGGCCACAACACTTTGTTACGTTTCTTAGGAAGTTTTGTAGTTCCCTTTCCATGTCTACTATCAACACAGTTTCATCTACATATATCATACTAGCAGTATAGCCCGGCGTTGCTCGGGTGTAATGAAAGCTTTAAAACTAATCCATGGTCCTGGAGCTCAGACTCTTTGGACGTTGGCACGAAAGACTAAAAAGCAATAGTTGTTTCCAGTTAAAGCGAAACCGTAGACTGAAAGAAAAATGAATGGATGTAAGTCAAATTTTGATTTTCTGGTATCGATATCAAATTTTCTGCACTATTGTAAAAACAGCAACCTTAAAACTTATGAATATCGTTTCTTATGTCTTATTCTACGAGTGTATCAAATTTTATTAAAATCGGACCACTCCTTCTATAACCCGATTTTTTCGATTATCGATTTTCGATATTTATCGGGGGTACCTCGATACAAAACCTAGCTAAGAATACTCGCAGACGCTTATAGTACAACTGTGTAAATTTTCAAGAAAATCGGTTCAGCCGTTTCGGAGTCTATAGATGACGGATACATATACACACACACACACACACACACACACACACACACACACACACACACACACACACGCACGCACAAAGTTCCATTTATAAATAAGTTTAAATTAGATTGTTAAAATTGTGACCGTCAATGACGAATCCTGGAAGTTCTCTCAGAATTTCACACGTAGTATACCTGAAATAGTCAGATAACTTCTCATTTAGCGACCATCCCGTTTAGTGACAGGCTGACTGCAATTAAATCTGGTCGTTAAGTGAGGTATTGCTGTCTTAGTCTTCATTGGTAGAGCCTCATTTATCGCTTCAAGTCTCTTCATCTATACGGAAATTGTCCTGTTTTTGAACTACAAAATGATTAAACGGTTAGTCTGGACAGGTTCAACTGGTGCTCGCTATTATACTCTTGTTCCAGACTAAGCCAGTCCACTTAAATATCAACCGATAAAAGTTTATGCGTAAACTCACGCAAATAGTCACTCCCAAAGGAAAACACTCCCATACACCCGCACTTGACCTGCACTGAAAAGTCGATGTGGTCACTCGGTCGCATTACGCAGTAAATATAACAATTACTGGAATATTTGGCGTACACACACTCATTCATTTGACAATGTTTGGTTGAGATGTCATCCCCAAAGTGGGTCGAGCAATTATCACTTATTACGACGGTAGACGTTCTGGGAAGGTTAGTTAGGGGACGGGAAACAGAATTATTTTAGCGCTAATAATGACATGGTTTCATTGCTTCGCCATTACAGTTTGTAATGACCTTTTTGAGGCACAGTATACATTCGGGTGGAATCCGCAGAGCGAGACTCAGTCAGAGGTAGGTTGCCGCCCACAAAGAACGGTCATTAATTATTGCCTGGGAAATAATTAGAAGCATTTGCAATAACGAATGAAGGTAACTCCGAACAACATACTTGTAACTGAATTGTAAAGAACTGCTAATGTTTAAACACCTAGATCTGAGATTATCGGCTTAATGAGTCATATTACAAAACTGACAGTCCGAATACAGGTGGGGGATACTAAAATCAAGCAGGTACAAAAACATAAATACTTGGGAAATGTTCTAACAGAAGACCGAAAGTGTGACACAGACATCCGAAGGCGAATTGGCAAGGTGAATTGGCAAGGCGAATTGGCAAGGCGAAGGGCGCATTCCAGAAGCTAAGTAAAGTATTAAGACACAGGAAACTTTCACTAGAAACAAAAAAGAGAGTACTAGATTGCTATGTGATGTCAGTTCTTCAATATGGCAGTGAATGTTGAACAATATCATCAAAGATGAAGGAAAAACTTGAAACAGCTGAAATGTGGTTCTACAGAAGGATGCTTCGGATATCGTGGACTGAGCATGTGAGCAGTGATGAGGTTTTGGAAAGAATGGCAACGAAAAGGATAATAATAGTGAGCATCAGGAAAAAACTGTTAAAGTTCCTGGGACATGCAATGGGGAAGGAGGGCTTGGAAAACCTGATACTAACAGGCCAAATAGAGTGAAAAAGAGACAGAGAAAAGCAGCGGATAACATATTTGAAGAACCTGAGCAAGTAGATGACAGAACCGGGGTTGCTTGGTGTTACAGGAGAAAGTGTGCTAAGTGCCACCAGGAATAGGGAAACGTGGAAGGCCATGATCGCCTACACCCTGAAAGAACAAGGCACATAAAAGAAAAAGATCTGAAATTAGTTTGGCTGTTGGAAGGTTTTCTTTTTGCCATCTGTGGAAAAGTTGGGTTAATTTAGTCTCTAAAAGTCTCTTAATCAACTGTTTTAACAAAGGATAGAAAATGAGACACTGAAAAACGAATATGTATTGGAAGAGGGTATTTGCGCGTAAGTGAATGCAATGAATTCAGTTCGAATTCCAGCTGAATTCATTGCATTCACTTACGCGCAAATACCCTTGGGAAAGGTATTAATCCGTCTATTCCCTCCAGTTATGGGTTAGATAACAGGACAGATTGGGTTCTATAGCCTTGGTCGGCAACCAGTCTACCGCAGAAAGCAATGGCAACCTACTGCTGGACAATCTTCTGCCCAGTCAGTCGTGCCTCTTTCGAGACATGATCGCACAAGCGTGTATCACGTATGGCAATTAACTGACTCATTAGAAGAGCGAAAGATTCCTTCCAAAAACTTAGGAACATATTAAGAGACAGGAAAATATCGTTAGAAAAAAAAAGAGAGAGCTGAACTGTTAACTAATATCAATCCTCCTATATGGAAATGATTGCTGGACAATTTTTTTCTCGACGAAGAGACGGCTGGATGTAACAGAAAAGCGGGCAAGTAACGAAGAAGTTATATGAAAAAAAGGAAACAAAAATGGCAGAATCAGAAAGAAACAGTTAATATTTCTTGGACACGTGATGGGAAAGGGGGGCTTGGAGAACTTGACCCAAGTGATGTATATATATAGGGAAAAGGAAGACAGCAGGCTACCTATCTGACCAATAAGGGAACTGGAGAGAGGGATTGCAAAAAAGACAAAAGTTATTAAAAGCAAGAAGAGATACGAATTTGCGGAAAGCTATGATTGGCCGCACGTCTTATAGAGGCATAACAGGTGGAAGAAAACTTTGATTTCAATCTCTCTCTCTCTCTCTCTCTCTCTCTCTCTCTCTCTCTCTCTCTCTATCTATCTATCTATCTATCTATCTCTCTGATGACTGAGCTTTCCATCTCTTGAAAAAGAATAAAATACCTGCTCCCAAAAAGGCCACTTACCAGATCGATATTTGGTTTTGGTTTGGTTTAATTTGTTTAACGGCATACCAACTCCTTATGGGTCATTTAATATTGAAATTTAATTTTCTTGGGAGTTTTAATATTTTTTTTGCAATAAGTTATTGCTGATAAATGTTTTGGGGGTTCACTATTTGCCAATAGCCGGGGCCCAAGCAGGTGCTACCACCCGGGTCAGTGTAGATCTGGGTGCATCAGCAATTTCACGCTCTTCAAAACTTCCCATACAGAGGGCCTTGCTGTCAGATGTAGTTTATCCAGGACGATGGATAATTTTTTTTATTTTTGTATAAACCGGGCATGTGTCTAACTTTTTGACTCTTCTGAAAACCAGCCATATTCAACATTAAGTAATTATTTGAATGTGTTTTCATATAGAGAATCTCACTCATATTTATAACGATCTAGGGATTTTTTTATCCGTTCAGCCCAAGAAAGGTGATGATGCCACTAAAACCCAAGGGGTAGCTGGAAGTGAAAAAGAATTAAAAGAAAAAAATTAAAAAGACGGGGATACGGGTAAACTGGACGATAGGCGAACCTATCTACTCCTATTAAGAAAAATATAAATGAATAGTAAATAATATTTCAGAGTTTAGTTGAAGTTAGAAGTATACAGTTGAAATAGACTTAAGAGGTAGCCGGAGACGTAATCCTAAACAGGAAACAAGGGATGATTTGAATTAACATGGAAATATCTAGCTTACCTAAGCGCATGCACACTCTATACTTTCCAGCATTGACAGAGTTTTTTTAAAAAAGTAAGGGGTGACTTATTTTCCAGCTAACAGCTTTTTTCCCACAAACTCTATTCTTTAATGCCAGCAGCTCAAACTTTTACAACCAAGACACGCCTTCTTACGTCCAAGAATTCGAATCACCCACATTCCCTCCGTATTTTTTTTAATCATATCGATCCAATCAAAGCGTGGCGGCAACTAGTACGTAGGGGGTTACACGAAGGGCGAGAGATGAAGGGAAAATGGGTAGAGAGGCTGTAGAAGAATGGATGGATTTTGACGGGGAAAAAATTTCTAGCCCGGCACAATAATCCAACTTTCCTAGCAGTAGATGCAGCTATAAATTCGATGTAGTCGTTTCACTTTAGGTCAATTGAGAGAGTGAGGTCAAGGAGGCGCAGTGTATCGCTTCCCAGGAACCTTTCAGAAAGAAGGCCGTTCCACTACGAAAGCTTTTTACACCCAAGAACCGCTATTTTTATAACAGATATCCGCTTTGGTTTTTCACCTAACACAGTACTGTTAACCCCTTTGAGTCTTAGGTCAGTAGATATCTATCCATCATATCCTCATAATTTTAATTTCCTATCCCCATCTCTTATGTTCATATCACAGTCCTAGATATGAAATTGAACTACATCCAGCAGCAAGATTGGGCGATTGGAGGTTTTGAGGAAAATAGAATCACCTCTTAATTTATGATGTTCTGAGGTTCAAGCTATTAGAGTGAATCCCCAAAACAAAACCCTATGAATATCTTCCACTCTACAACCCATTTCTCGCAGACGAAACGTTACAAGCCGTGGAAAGCGTTCAGACGAATTATATTCCTTAGTTTTATGGGTTTCCAGGTTTTTAACGCTATAAACAACAAAAGACTTAACCGAGGAAAAGGCAGCAAAGTGAGGAGGCAGTCACGAGAAACGTTTAAACTTTACTTATTAAAATTTTGTTAAATATTTATAGGAGATGTAATGGTTATCAGCGCAAAAAATGAACTCGGCGAAACGTGTTCAAATTTCATCACATTCTGGTGCATTCTCTTTAAATCCCTTATATATATATATATATATATATATATATATATAGTCATCCGATGGGATGGTTTAAGATGGTTTAAGAACCATCCCATCACTTGACAAGACACAAAAAATGTCGAAACAAAATGGCTACTTTTGTAGTGATATTGTAACATATCCATGTTATAATTTATGAATAAATAATATTATTAGCTCTACTTTTGTATTGAGCACTTTTTTAAAAATAGTGTTTCTTTGGACAAGGAATATTATTCCAACAATACTATATATATATATATATATATATATATATATATATATATATATATATATATATATATATTGTGTGTGTGGGTGTGTGTGTGGGTGTACGCGCACGCGCGTGCTCGGGACTGGAGCAGAGTAATTAATATGTTGGAATGTTTTTGTGCTTTGTGTTTTTCTTTGTCTTCTCGGCGAATTAATGGTTTCCACAACTACTGCTCCTGTAACTAATTCTGTAACCGTTCTGACAAAAGTTAGGTCAAACGCCCAAAATACATGTCGGCAGTTTTCAAATTGGTGCGTCTCACGCGCGAGTTGCAACCACTCAGCTTTGGCGTTGTTAAGTGAAAATTTTCCGTTCTTATCATAAATACCAACAATGGCATTAGCTTTGTAAAAGCAATCCCCCTCTCTTTCATCCACGCGAAGCATTTTGAGTAGAGTAATTTCCTCTCTCTCTCTCTATTAAGGGTTGGATCAGGAATTGATGGAGAAATAGAAAAAGAGAGAAACTAAAAGAAAGGGGAAAATTAAACGAAGAAGGAAAAAACTGTATGAGAGAGACCTTTAAAAGAAGGATGCAAGAAAGACAGAAACAACAAACAAAACAAAGAAAAAATCGTACAGCTAGAAAAGACAAATTACATTGGATTAGAAAGAAAGAAAGAAAGAAAGAAAGAAAGAAAGAAAGAAAGAATGAAAGAAAGAAAGAGTGTACAACTAGAAAAAACAAAATACATTGGATTAGAAAGAAAGAAAGAAAGAAAGAAGAAACAAAGAAACAACAAACACAACAAAGAAAAAGTGTGCAATTCGAAAAGACAAAATAAATTGGATTAGAAAGAAAGAAAGAAAGAAAGAAAGAAAGAAAGAAAGAAAGAAAGAAAGAAAAAAGTGTACAACTAGAAAAAAACAAAATACATTGGATAATAAAGAAAGAAAGAAAGAAAGAAAGAAAGGAACAAACAAACAAACAAAGAAGTAAACAACAAACAAAACAAAGAAAAAAGTACACAACTACAAAAGAAAAAATACATTGGATTATAAAGAAAGAAAGAAAGAAAGAAAGAAAGAAAGAATAATGTTCGTTAGAAATATTTAATATCTCGAAATTCCATAAAATTAGATAAGTAGAGGGTAACACATGTAAATAAAATGTTTTTACCAAGATTTTCAAAAAAAAAAAAAGCTCTTCAAAAATATTTTCATTTATTTGTGTATAATTCCTGAAAGTTTCATTAAAATTCGACAATTATTTGATTTTTCCAAGAATTTCAAATCAACACAAAAAGGGTTTAAAATGTGTTATACTAATCTTTGATCGCCCTGTTGACACAAGAATAAAAAGATTTTAACCAAAATTTCGAATGTTCTAAATGGAATTATAAAATATAATTAAATAATTAGAAATTTCTTTGGTCCTTCCTATTGATAATATCGTAAGGAATTTTGAAGATAAAACATTTTTTTAAGTTCGAGCCATTTTTTATTACGTTATACTTATTTTTTAGCGAATCACTCCAGGTATCTACATTAAAGAATTTATAGAAAAGACTACAGTATGGTGGTGGGAAAGTGACTGAGGACGATATGCCATGTCAGAACCAATAACATTACAGATCATTCTTTCGATTTTATCAAAAATCATTAAATACATAGCAGAAATATCAGAGCAGAAGTGACAGCAATATTCAATACATGGCTGAATGGTAGACTCTTTTAGTTTCCCAACTTTTCTAGAAGCAGACCAAGCAATTTACTCGTTATAATCTTTCCACTTCATGTCAGCGGAAAACGTTAACCTAAGAAGGCGCAATGAATCACTCTCCTTGGAGGTTGGCATCGGCCATACTGATGAAAGATATAAAGGGTTCTGTTACACGATTAATAAAGAGTAATTTCCTTTTGGAAGCTTTAAAATTAACAAGCCATTCATTGCCCCAGTTAAGAATTTATAGACAATTTTTCAGATCATATGTCATCAAACTCACTATTTACCGTGGTTAACTGAAACTGCAAAAACTGAGACTATATATAGTCATCCGCAGACAGATCTGTTTCGCTGTATCACAGCTCGTCAGTACGGTTAGACTCCGATTGCTTTTAACCCAAGATTATATATATATATATAGGGTGTCCATAAAGGGTGTACTTTAAAAAATGTATAACTTTATTTGTATTATAAATTTTATTAAAGTGCACACAAACTTTACGGATAGCCTGTGTATAGATAGATAGATAGATAGATAGATAGATAGATAGAAGCTCTTCACTAAATGACATCATAATTATTGTAAAAAAATAAAATAATAAGGCACTGTTTGAGAGCAAACGCGGCAAGAACTTTCGTAGCTAGTAATAAAGATTAATAACTGGTAGTAAAGAGAATGAATTGAGCTGACGCTGTTGTCTCTCTCTATGAGCGTAACAAGAGAGAAATATATATATATATATATATATATATATATATATATATATATATATGGTCTTTATTATAATAGAGAGGATACAGAATCTACGCCAGTCACCGATTCTACCTATGAGCTATATATATATATATATATATATATATATATATATATAAACAGGAAATAACATATTACATTGCATTTGACTACATGGTTTTGTTGTCATTTCGCGCTATCCCGTGGTGTGACGTCATAAAACCGCATCGCAAACTTAAGAACTGCGTTTATTATTTTTGGTAACTATTGCCGTTGCCAAGCGGAGTTTTATGTCAACACAAAATAAAATCGTCGGTGATGGTGGATTTTATAATATTTCAGTTTAAACAACCTCTCTGAAGATGGCTCATGTGAGCCGAAAGCTTAGAAGAAAATCAATAAATAATTATCCAAATGTTGGAGAATTTTTGTCTTTATTTTCAACTGAAATTAAAGCATAAATACGACGTTTAGAACGGCTCATGATTAAACATAATAGACATTCATTGTTTCTTATATTTAATAGCATATATATATATATATATATATATATATATATATATATATATACACACACAATGGTTTTTATTATAATAAAGAGGATACAGAATCTACGCCAGTCACCGATTCTACCTCTGACCTATATATATATATATATATATATATATATATATATATATATATCAACTATGGCGGAAGCAAAGTGATGTAATATATATATATATATACATATATATATATATACACACACAATGGTCTTTATTATAATAAAGAGGATACAGAATCTACGCCAGTCACCGATTCTACCTCTGACCTATATATATATGTATATATATATATATATATATATATATATATATATATATATATCAACTATGGCGGAAGCAAAGTGATGTAATACCTAATAAATGAATCTAAATAAATTTTATTGTTACTCCTGATTTCTTATTTTTGTCCATTTGGTAGAATTTGAAAATACAGTATGTATTCTAGCATCTACGCATCGTTCATTCAGTAATAAATTAGAACACTCTAACTACTGGTGTGTGTTTACATGGTATATCATACAGTAGAAGTCTAACTCCTTCTACTATAGCTCAGAGGTTGAATCGCTGACTGATAACAATTCCGGTTGGGTTTCAATTCCGGCTAAAAACAATCGGATGTCAAACCGTACTGATGAGCTGTGACACAGCGAAACAGAACTGTCTGCGGATGACTATATATATATATAATTTTAATATAGTCTGCAGATGATTATCTAAAATTATTTTATAAATGGAACTTTGAAACGACTGAACAGATTTTCTTGAAAATTTACACAGTTGTACTATAAGCGTCTGCGAGTGTTCTTAGCTAGGTTTTGTGTCGAGGTACCCCCAATAAATATCGAAAATCGATAATTGAAAAAATTGGGTTATAGAAGGAGTGGTCCGATTGTAATCAAATTTGATAGACAAAGACATAAGACATAGACATAGACAATTCATAATCAATTTTCATAGACAAAGACATAAGAAACGATATTCAGAAGTTTCAAGGTTGCAGTTCTTACAATAGTGAAGATAATCAATAATATATATAAATATATATATATATAAAAGGCAAGATGTTTGTGTGCATGTCTATTTATCTGCCTGTATGTCTGTATTTTTTTCAGCACTTTTATTTTAGTTTTTGCTTCGGGTTTGGCTCTAAGTAGGTATAATTGTAGTTCTTAATCTCAGCCATGATACCAGTTACTCAGAGGACTTATTTAGCCTTCAAAATTCAGTTTACGATGAAAAAACTTATTTGATATCGATACCAGGAAATCAAAATTTGACTTACTTCCATTCATTTTTCTTTCAGTCTACGGTTCCGCTTTAACTGGAAACAACTATTGCTTTTTAGTCTTTCGTGCCAACGTACAAATAGTCTGAGCTTCACGACCATGGATTAGTTTTAAAGCTTTCATTACACCCGAGCAACGACGGGCTATACTGCTAGTGTTTATTATAAATGTAAGTATATGTAATCGAAAATAACGCTTGTTAAGCGTATTTAAACTATAGATGAATTAAGTGTGTGTATGTGTGAAATACATTTCTGTTCAAAATATATAGCAAGTATTGTATACACGTATCAAATGATGGAACGATTTTTAAAAAAAAAAAATGAGAGAATTAGTTTTGAATATATGTGTTGAGAGAAATCTTGTGTGAAATCATTCGTCTTTAAAGGATCACCAAAGACGCTTGTTAAAATGAATCAAGTTAAATTAAATACACTTTTCCTACTTGTTCTGTACTTATTTTAGGACCTCCAATCCGTGGTGGACTGGGGTAAAAAATGGCTCGTGAATTTTAATGCTTCCATCACAGACAATCGCTCCTACTCTACATTAACATAGATCAGGCTAGTCTTCATGAAAGTAAATCACTGCGCCTCCTCGGGTTAACTCTCACATCAGACCTCAACTGGAATGACTATATAGAATCCATAGCTAAATCCGATGCTAAGAAGAAGGGTTATCTGTGCAGGGCCAGAATGTTTTCCCCGTCCGAAACAATCCTGCACATATACAAATCTACAATCCGCCTGTGCATTGAATACTACTGCCATATCTGGTCGGGTACTCCTGCTATCCACCTAGGGGTCCTTGACAAAATCCAACGGAGAATCTGTAATGTGATAGATCCAGACTTGGCAGCTCACCGACGCAATGCGGCTTCCTTGTATCTCTTTTAAAAATACTTTCACGGCTTCTGCTCTGATGAACTTGGCTCACTGAGGCTCCATATATAAATTTCCTCGCGCCACAAGATTAGCAACTAGGTCCCACACTTTTACTCTGAAACCAATAAATTGTAAACACAAATTCTACTTCAACAGCTTCTTTTCTCGCACTTCCCGCCTGTGGAATTCCCTTCCGTTTACTTGCATTCCTGACAGCTACAATCTTCAAGAATTTAAATGTAAAGTCAATAGTCTTCTACTGTCTCAATAACCTGCATCCTCTCTCTCATGCTCCTTTCTCCGTCCACTCCACTCTCATCAGTATTCTCATTCTTCTCTTACCCACTTCCTGACACTCCCTATAGCCTGTCACTCTTTCTCATAACTTTCGTCCGATGCAACAGTGACAGTAAAATGCCTTGCTTGGGGTGACACGATTATATATATATATATATATATATATATATATATATATATATATATATATAAGTATTGTTGGAATAATATTCCTTGTCAAAAGAAACACTATTTTTAAGTGCTCAATACAAAGGTAGAGCTAATAATATTATTTATCCATAAATTGTGACATATCCATGTTATAATTTATGAATAAATAATATTATTTATATATATATATATATATATATATATATATATATATATATATAATATTATTTATTACATTGCATTTAGACATATGGTTCTGTTAACATTTCGGTCTCTCACGCGGTGTGACGTCATAGAACCGGATTACAAATTTATGAAATGCGTCTGTTATTCGCTGACTGTTATCGTTGCATAGCAATGTTTTATGTCAACACAAGATAAAATCATCTTTGATGGTGGATGTCTTTATGTTTATCTTTATGTTAACGTCCCTGAAACCTCTCTGAAGATGGCTCATGTGAGCCGAAAGCTTTGAACCAGCATAAAAAATTATCTAAATGTTGAAGAATTTTTTGTCTTTATTTTCACCTGGAATTAAAGCCAAAATACGATGTTTGGAACGGCTCATGATTAAACATAATAGACATTCATTGTCTGTTATATTTAACAGTATATGTTTAAATATATATATATATATATATATAATTTTTATAAATGTAATTATTAATGTTTACTTTATATTAATTTGTTTTATTAATAATAGAAGTTTTAATTTAACAGTTATTCATATTGTCTTTTTTTACAGATATATTTTATCAATATGTGAAATTTTGCACACACACACGCATATATATATATATATATATATATATATATATATATATATGCAGAGAGAGAGAGAGAATGGAGAGTTAGAGACATAGATAGATAGCTAGATCAGTCATTTCAACCCAAGCAAGGTGATAAATCCACTAAGACGCAAGTGGTTAATGAATGTGAAAGAATCTGAGAAAAATTATTAAGGAGAGAATACAATAAAAAACAGGAATTAAGGAGACAATATATGACCATTGATATTGCAGTTAACTTTAAATAAAGATCAAAGCTGATTGGAAGGCAAGGAGCTGAGAGAAGAAACTGTTAACATAGATCATACAGCAATTTCAACGGTAAAATGATGCGACCTAACAGCCAATCGAGTACTGAGATTAAATCTGTCTATCTATTATGACATGGAATGTCAGACAAAATAACAAATATAAATAAAAAACGATCACAAAGGAAAAAGCTAAATACTTTCTCTCGTCGAAAGATAATCGGCTATCTAATCACAAAATAAACAGAAGCAGAAAACGAGGTTTGTTTAATTTGTCATAAAAGGAATAACACGGAATAAAACCCTTCAACCCCCTCCCTCTCTCTCTCGCTCTCTTTCTCTCTCTCTCTCTCTCTCTCTCTCTCTCTCTCTCTCTCTCTCTCTCCTATCATGGAAAGTGCTCGGATGAACTGCATTTCTTGTTTCCACCATGTCTGACCTTCACGGCTAGTGCCCGTCATTTGACTTACATAGTAGCAAACCACCAACACATCCTCCGTATTTTATCGGCAAGAAGTAAGTCCCATTCAAACAACTTCTTTTTATGGAACAGACTCCCAAGAGGATGTTTACCCGATCAGTACAATCTTAACCAGTTCAAGTCGCGAGTCAACTGTTATCTTCCTCACCTAACAATGTTTTTACTTACGTTTATAAATACAAGGTGCGAAATAAAATACTTACATTTACCTTGATAATGTCCATCAGAGAACAAAACTCATTGACAAAGCAATGTTTTCCTTTTATCTTTACATATATATTTATTTATTTCGATAAACTACCCTTGGACTTAATTCTGTACCTCAAGTGCCCCCTAGTCAGGGTTAGTCAGTCAAGTTCCATACGTGATACATGCTTTAAACGATGTCTTGAAAGAGACATGACTGAATGGGCAGAAGATTATCCCGCAGTAGGTTGCCATTGCTTTCTGCAGTAGACTGGTTGCCGACCAAGGCTATAGAACCCAATCTATCTTAATATTTGACTCATAGCTAGAGGGAGAAGAGATGTATTATATTATTACGTAGTAATTAGTGGGGGATTAAATTTACTACTTCATAACAATAGAAAACCGATTCCCCACTTTATGACCAGTAGAAGCCTTAATCATGATTCTAACTATTATATTCAGTCAGTCGGTTAAGTGACATACGTGATACACGCTTTGGGCGATCATGTCTCGAAAGAGGCATGACTGACTGGGCAGAAGATTATTCCACAGTTGGTTGCCATTGCTTTCTGCAGTAGACTGGTTGCTGACCAATAGAACCCAGTCTGTCCTATCATTTAACCCATAACTGAAGAGAAGAGACAGATTAATACCTTTCCCAAGGGTATTTGTGCGTAAGTGAATGCAAGGAAATCAACTGGAATTCGAACTCGGCTTATCGATTTGTCGTTCCGAGCCGATATCCATTGCACCACAATGCACATCCAGTGTCCAGGGTTAACTTTACTCTATATATATACTTGCAGTATAGCCTGGCGTTGCTCGGGTGTAATGAAAGCTTTAAAACTATACCATGTTCCTGGAGCTCAGACTATTTGTACGTTGGCACGAAAGACTAAAAAGCAATAGTTGTTTCCAATTAAAGCGAAACCGTAGACTGAAAGAAAAATGAATGGATGTAAGTCAAATTTTGATTTTCTGGTATCGATATCAAATAAGATTTTTCGTCGTAAACTGAATTTTTGAAGGCTAAATAAGTCCTCTGAGTAAATGGTATCTTGGCTGAGACGAAGAACTACAATTATACCTACTTAGAGCCAAACCCGAAGCAAAATCTAAAATAAAAGTGCTGAAAAAAATACAGACATACAGGCAGATAAACAGACACACACACACACAAACATCTTGCCTTATCGATTTTCTGCACTATTGTAAGAACTGCAACCTTGAAACTTCTGAATAACGTTTCTTATGCCTTTGCCTATGAATGCATCAAATTTGATTAAAATCGGACCACTCCTTCTATAACCCGATTTTTTCGATTATCGATTTTCGATATTTATCGGGGGTACCTCGACACAAAAACTAGCTAAGAACACTCGCAGACGCTTATAGCATAACTGTGCAAATATTCAAGAAAATCTGTTCAGCCCTTTCGGAGTCTATAGGTAACGGACACACACACATACACACACAGAGACAAAGTTCCATTTATAAATAAGTTTAGATTTCATTTGATTTGCTCAACAAATGTTTTAATAAGAAAAAAATACTTTTTACAAAATAAATTTATTATTTAGCATAAAAGCCTTTTGCTTTGATCACAGCCTTCATTCTGTCAGGCATTGACATCACAAGCTTTTTCAATGTATCTAATGGTATCTCCTGCCAAGCAGCTTGTATTTGTTCCCAAAGTGTGTCTTGCGACGTAACATTACATTTATCATTTCTTTTTATCGAAAATATCGCATAGATGTTCAATAGGATTGAGATCAGGGCTTTGTGGGGGCCAATTCAAATTCCGAAGCCTTCCTTCCTCTTCCTTTTTAGTTAAATAATTCTTACAAAGGTTTGGCCTTTCACCCTGTATTTGAATTTCAGTTAGGTTTTTGAATCACCTCTGTCCTAATACTTTTGCACACTACCGGTAGAGTGCAAAAGTGTTAGAACAGGGGTGCTTTTAAACTTTATTTTGATGCCTCATAAAAGATAAAATAGTTCTTGTCCTAATACTTTTGCACAGTACTGTAAACATACTAGGTGCGATTGGTAAATTGTCGCAATTATTTTGATGCCTCATAAAAGATAAAATAGTTCTTGTCCTAATACTTTTGCACAGTACTGTAAACATACTAGGTGCGATTGGTAAATTGTCGCAATTATTTTGATGCCTCATAAAAGATAAAATAGTTCTTGTCCTAATACTTTTGCACAGTACTGTAAACATACTAGGCGCGATTGGTAAATTGTCGCAATTATTTTGATGCCTCATAAAAGATAAAATAGTTCTTGTCCTAATACTTTTGCACAGTACTGTAAACATACTAGGTGCGATTGGTAAATTGTCGCAATTATTTTGATGCCTCATAAAAGATAAAATAGTTCTTGTCCTAGTACTTTTGCACAGTACTGTAAACATACTAGGTGCGATTGGTAAATTGTCGCAATTATTTTGATGCCTCATAAAAGATAAAATAGTTCTTGTCCTAATACTTTTGCACAGTACTGTATATATAAGAAAAGGGTTAGAATCAACAACGAATCCCAATCAATAAATTTTCCATTCGTCTTTACAATGCGCATGCGCACCCAGACGGTCTGAAGGTTTAGCTTTCACATGAAGTAAAAAATCCCATCAATCTCAATGCAAAAATTACCAATCCTTCATTCGAGTCATTATTTATTATTTATAATATTACTTTTATTCCTCCTTTCTTTGGGTAGATTAATGGATTAGACTTCTAATCGTAAGCGCTCAAGGTAAATATTTGCTAAGATTTGTTTCGTGTTGCATAGGTCCCCAACGGTGAAGGAATATTATGTTGCACGAATTTCCCCAGGGTCTAAACTTGTTCTGTGAAATAATCGGAGAATGCCATAAAAAGATTTTTGTGCAGAACATTGTCAACATGTTGGGGTTTTTTTATTTACAAAATGTTCACTTTCGGTGTTGAAAACGCCAGACAAACAAGTTATTTTTAGTGGATGACGCAATATTGTGGACTTGATTTGGATGAGATTCTTAGAGACACTTTTCTCTCTGAACCTTTCGATTTCTTCCTTTTAACACTCTCTCTCTCTCTCTCTCTCTCTCTCTCTCTCTCTCTCTCTCTCTCTCTCTGTGTGTGTGTGTGTGTGTGTGTGTGTGTGGGTATGTGTGTGTGTGGGTGGGTGTGGGTGGGTGTGGGTGGGTGTGGGTGGGTGTGTGGGTGGGTGTGTGGGTGTGTGTGTGTGTGTGTATCTATCTATCTAAGTCTGTGAATCTCTGTTCTACATATTTCAGTCTGTCTGTTATCTGAGTTTATTGATATGTCTGTCTGGTCATCTATCTATCTAAATAGATCTAACTATCGCCCGGTTCACAGTCCATCCACGTCTATTGAACAGGTGAAGAGGCTCATCCCTTGTTCCCTGTTTAGGATGTGGTTTTCGGCTTTCTTTTTCCAATCTTTTCACTATTACGTAGCCCCCGGCACATCAGTGGCGTTACCGCCTTGCTCGGGGTGATAGGATTTTTAAAAAAAAATCTATTTTTTTTTATATCTATCGATTTCACTCTATTCATTATCTGTCTATCCTTTTTGATTTGTTCATCTCTCTCTCTCTCTCTCTCTCTCTCTCTCTCTCTCTCTCTCTCTCTCTCTCTCTCTACTATATATTTGGGTCTGTCTATTATCTACCTGAGTTTAATGATATATATTTGTCTGCTCATCTATCTATCTTTCTATCTATCTCACTCTGTTCATTATCTATCTATCCATGTCTGTCTGTCTGTCTGTCTGTCTGTCTCTGTCTCTCTCTCTCTCTCTCTCTCTCTCTCTCTCTCTCTCTCTCTCTTATCTGAGTCTTTTCTTATCTGTTTACTGTCAAAACATCTCAGTCTGTACATATCTATTTTCCACGTCTTTGGGAAACTAGATGGTTGATAAGAGAATCATTTAAATTATTCGAAATCTTGCTTTTTTTTTCTCGCGTCACTTTGTTCATAACTTCCTCTTTCTAGTCTCTCTCTCTCTCTCTCTCTCTCTCTCTCTCTCTCTCTCTCTCTCTTTCTTTCTTTCTCCTCACTTTCTATTACTTGTCTTTTTTCTTTCTTCTCTTTTACTCTTATTTTGTCGTCTTTTGTGTCTCTGTCTTTTATCTCTATTTTTGCTTTCCCTCTGTCTTACTGTGTATCTTTTCTCTCCACTAATTGCACACTCTTTCTTTCTTTCGCATTCTCTCTATCTTGTCACTCTCTCTCTCTCTCTCTCTTTTTATTCCTACCCTACTTTCCCTCTGACTATATCTATCTTTATCAAATATTCTCCCCCCTCTCTCACTCACTCACTCACTCACTCACTCACTCTTTCTACCTCTCTTCCTTCTCTCGGTAAATTCATGAAAGGTGTCAGTTCGCCTTTGGGATTGTTTAAGGAAGGCTTTGATCCCGTCACTTCGTAAATCATAGGACATCAGACGGTAACTGAACTTCCTCTCTTGCTAAAAGTCATCACTGACTTCTCTGACGTGTAATTCATCCCCGTGAACCAATGTTTAGAAAGTTAGCCTTCACAGATGACTACTGTTGTACTGAGTTCAATCCTCATCGGATGCTCCACAACTGTGATCTTGTTCCATACAAAACTAACCATATTATATATCAATAAGCCCAACGTCTCGGCGTCATTTCTTGTAAAAAATCTACTTAACATGAAACAAAACTAAGAACCGCGAAAACCAAAAAAGAATTTACTTAAGTCATTTAATACAGTAGCAGACTTTTTCGAGACTGAGATAATTGTACACTAGCATGGATACTCGCCGATACCAGGGAAAGATAGAGTCAAACATGCAAAAACACAGGTAAAGAAAAAATATGTTAAACAATATGTATTCCTTTTAAATACCATATTCTTTCAGGAGGTATCCACAGCTTCCTTTTTTATTATATGTAAGTTGTTTACTGGGAAAATAGCCTGAGATTCAGGGTAGTCCTTTTCTTAGGTTAGCAGTTATTCAAGGCTTGAGAGCCAGTTCTACCATGCTGTTTTATTCGTAACTGGTGGAGAAAACGATGGATTCATGTCTTTTCAAAGGGCATCCATACAATCTGAAGACAGCAGACCAGGTTTGAACTCTGATCGCAGGTTCTATTTTTTTCGACGATAACTGTTAAGCCAACCACAAATGCTCTTATCTCCTATAAGACAAACAAATATATTTACGCTATTTAAACTAAGCGCAATCACACTATTTTTGTCTATACTTCTGAGATGAGGTAGAATCTACATTGTTCAGACTGTTGTCCTCATCTTTATTGGCATGTTTAGGACGTTTCGGCCGTTCTACGCTCCGGCCTTCTTCAGGTGCTAGGAATTTCGACCAGAATCTTTTATTTCGATCATTGAGCGTAGATCGATCTCGTTCCATGTGTGATGCAACTTCTAGATGCCATGTAGTTATCTCCCTTTAATTCAACTCTCTAAGAAAACAGTATTAAAATATTATTCAATAGCAGTATTTCTACATGGGAGTGAATATTGCACAATCTCCTCAGAGATTAAGAAGAAACTTGAAGTAATAGAAATGTGGCTCTGCAGAAGGATGCTGAGAATTTTATAGACTGAACATGTGAGCAACCACAAACTATTTTTAAAGGAAATGGAAACAAAAGGGACTTAACATCAGTAAGAAAGATATGAAATTTTAGTGGACAAATAATGAGGAAAGAGTGCTTGGAAAATCTGATAGTCTCAGGATAGATTGAAGGCAAGTGGAACAGAGGAAAAAAGCGCATAGCCTACCTAGTGCGTTTGAGCAAATGGATGGGACAACAATGTTTAGGAGAGATAACAAAAGGACAAAATTTATTAATAACTACAAAATACAGGAAGTTGTGGAGAGGCGTGTTCGCCAACGCCACATCGAAGAAGTATTTACACTAGTTAAAATAAGTGTATTTAAATCATTTCAGTAATTGCATTTACAGTAATTGAAATGAATCTGTTTAGACTATTTTAATAACTGTATTTACATTATATTAAGAAGTTAACCATTCGTTCATGTATTAAATATTGCTGTCATATCTTTCTGGTCTGGTGCTCTGGTTATGCATCTCGATAGTCTCAACAAAGTCTAAAGAAAGGTCTGTGATATAATCAGTCTTGACCTGGCCTCTCAACTTTAGTCACAGTCCTATCACCGTGACGTGGCTTCCCTCTGTCTTTTCTATAAATATTTTCATGGCATTTATTCTAAGCTCTCTTCTTTGGTACATTGACCGCACAAATTTAAGCGTGGTAAAAGCTGAAGTTTCTGTGACACACAATGCAGAGCTTGGAGAATCTGATACTCACAGGGCGAACAAAGGAAAAGAGAGACAGGGAAAAGCCACACTTGACATAAATTATGTTTTAGGGAGAATACCACGAGACATGATCGCCCAAAAGTGTTTCACGTATGGCACTTAACTGACTGACCAAAAGAAAAGGTGTTAAGAACCACAAAGGATGGGAAAAGTGGAGGGCCATGATCCCACACGTTCTGAAGGAACACCCCACATGAAAGAAGAAGAATAGATTAGGTTTCATAGTTTTACAGTTTAATTATCTAGATGCAACCGTAAGTTCTATTCAAATAGTTTTTGTTTTTTTTCCTGCAACTCTCCTCTGTGAACTCTCTTCTGGTTAATTGCTTCACTGTCACCTACAATCTTCAAACGTTTAGATGCAAAATCAATCGGCATCTTCTGTTTTTCTGAAACCTGTTCTTTTATTGTCAATTCTCCTCACTAGTCTTTTCATTCTTTTTTTCATTTCTAGCAACCCTCCTTGCGTCTTAGTGGCATTATTTCCTTGCTTGAGGAGAAGTAATTTTTAAAAAGAGTATTTAAACAAGTGTATTTGACATACCGTTAATTAAATCAAATCAATTCAAATCAAGTATACTTAAATCGTGTAATTGCAATAATTTAAAATTGTTTAAATACACTTAAATGGTTCAAATGCATTTATGGTTGAAATATAAGCATATTTCAACCATAAATGCATTTGAACCATTTAAGTGTATTTAAACAATTTTAAATTATTGCAATTACACGATTTAAGTATACTTGATTTGAATTGATTTGATTTAATTAACGGTATGTCAACGCCATATGGGTCATTTAATGCAGAAATTTAATTTTCTTGAAAACTTTGAAATAATAAAAAAATATGTTATTCTGCTTTCACAGTTGAATACATGGTAGATGATACTCAGCTTTTGTTCATATACATGTTTGTATGGACATAATTACTAGAGACGGTGATATGTGTGTTTTATCTTGCATGGATTAATATGATGAAATACTTCTTTCATGTTGGAAGTTGGTTTTAATAACATATCAACCTCTATGGGTTAATTCTGAAATAGGGGCATAAGACAAGGGTGTGTTTTTTCACCGAATCTGTTTAATTTGTACAGCGAGAATATTTTGAGGACCCTAGAAGTTATGCCTGGAATTTGTCGTCAGAGGCCACAATTTAAACAATCTAGGGTACGCAGATGATACAGTGCTGATAGCAGACACAGAAACTACAAGACCTCCTACAGAAGGTAACTGAAGAGAGTGATAAGAAAGGACTACAAATGAACTGCAAGAAAACCGAATGCATGGTCATCAGTAAAAACGACAGCCCAATATGCCAAATACAGATCGGGGATACTAGAATCAACCAGATACAAAAATTTAAATACCTGGGAAGTATTCTAACAGAGGACGGAAAGTGCGACACAGAGATCCGAAGGCAAATTGGCATGGCGAAGGAAGCATCCAGAAGTTGAGTAAAGTATTAAGAAACAGGACAATTTCGCTAGAAACAAAGAAGAGAGTACTGGATTACTATGTGATGTCAGTTCTTCAATATGGCAGTGAATACTGGACAATATCATCAAAGATGAAGGAAAAACTTGAAGCAACTGAAATGTGGTTCTACATAAGGATGCTGCGAATATCATGGATCGAGCATGTGAGCAATGATGAGATCTTAGAAATGATGAAAACAAAAAGGAAATTAATACTGAACATCAGGAAGAGACAGCTGAAGTTCCTGGGACATGCAATGAAGAAGGAGGGCTTGGAGAACCTGATACTAACAGGCCAGATAGAGGGAAAAGAGACAGGGAAAGCAACGGATAACATATTTGAAGGACTTAATCAGGTGGATGATGGAACGAGGGTTGCATGGTGCAACAGGAGAAGTCGTGCTAAGAGCCACCAGGGATAGGGAGACGTGGAAAGCCATGATCGCCTACGTCCTGAGGGGACAGGGCACATAGAAGAAGAAGAATTATTTTGAACAGAAATTTATGGCTTCAACTAAATATATTTTGAACACAACTGTATGCCTTCAAATACAGAAATAAATATATTGTTGGTCATTTTGCTTTAAAAATGCATTATTGATATTTTTTACTATAAATATATATTGTTAATAATTTTACTATAAGTCAGTTAAGTGTCATCCGTGATACACGTTTGGTCGATCATGTCTCGAAAGTGACATAACTGACTAAGCAGAAGATTTTCTCGCAGTAGGTTACCATTACTTTCTGGAACAGACTGGTTGCCAACCAAAGGCTATAGGATCCAATCCGTCCTGCTATTTAACCCATAGCTGGAGGGAAAAGCTGCGGATTAATACATTGCCCAAGGGTGTCTGCCTGCAAGTGAATGCAACAAATTCGACTGGAATTCGAACTTGGCTCTCCGATTTCTCGTTCCGAGCCGATATCCACAAAACATCCATAAAATAAATATCTGTTGTTTGTATTTTTTTATGTAAAAAGGTAATTTCTTACTTTCATAGTGTTTTGTTTCTGTATGCAGGTTCAGTATTTGCCCATAGCTGGGACCCTGACTGGTGCTACTACCTCGGGTTAGGGTAGATCTGATAGCAAAACCAATTAAAACAGGAAGAAATCATAGTGAGTTCAGCAGTCCTGAAAGATTTGATGATAATCATGGCAAAGTACAGCCTCTTTCAGAATTTAAGTCATTTGATTAAAAAAAAAGTCTGCTAGAATTATATATGCAGGTTTCATTAAAAAATGACAGACAAGGTATTATCGGCCATACAACTACAAAACTGACTCGAAGAATCACGCTGCATCTCTCTGAACAGAGCTCAGTTCGATCTTATTTAAATACACACACGGATACCTACCAAACCCTATCCGTAACATACTTGTTGACAACACAAATATCATAGCATCCTCAACATACAAATAAAAACTAGAAATAATAGAGGCATTATTGGTAAAAAAGAAAAACCCAACATTCAATAATATCAACTAAGAATACGCTAACAACTTGATTAATGTGTTCGGTACGTAACACATACACACTAATCTACAAATATACAACACACTACATACATTCTGTTACACGTAAAATAACAACTATCATCGATAATGGCTAAAAGTATAGCCAAAAGCGCTCGGATAAACAAAACAAAACATTCGGACAATTTTTATATAATTTATGTCCTCAAAACATAAAGATCATAAGGTCACATGAAAAATTACACAAAACTTTAAACATAATACCTTGTCTATCATTTTTAATGAAACCTGCATAAAACAGAGATTGCTGCTCAAATATAAAAGTTTTAGAATTATATATATATATATATATATATATATATATATATAAGGCTCGGCATTGCTTGGGTGTAATGGACGTTGGCACGAAAGACCAAAAAGCAATTGTTGTTTCCAGTTAAAGCGAAACCGTAGACTGATAGAAAAATGAATGGCTGTAAGTCAAATTTTGATTTCCTGGTATCAATATCAAATAAGTTTTTTTCATCGTAAACTGAATTTTGAAGGCTAAATAAGTCCTCTGAGTAAATGGTATCATGGTTGAGACTAAGAACTACAATTATACCTACTTAGAGCCAAACCCGAAGCAAAAACTAAAATAAAAGGGCTGAAAAAATACAGACATACAGGCAGATAAACAAACACACATACAAACATCTTGCCTTTTATATATATATATATATATATATATATATATATATATATATATTATCGATTTTCTGCACTATTGTAAGAACTGCAACCTTGAAACTTCTGAAAATCGTTTCTTATGTCTTTGTCTATGAGTGTATGAAATTTGATTAAAATCGGACCACTCCTTCTATAACACGATTTTTTCGATTATCGATTTTCGATATTTGTCTCGACACAAAACCTAGCTAAGAACATTCGCAGACGCTTATCGTACAACTGTGTAAATTTTCAAGAAAATCGGTTGAGCCGTTTCGGAGTCTATAGGAACGGACACGCACACAGACACACACACACACACACACACACACACAGACAAAGTTCCAGGACCATGGATTAGTTTTAAAGCTTTCATTACACCCGAGCAACGCCGCGCCATACTGCTAGTTTTTGTATATTTGTAACTGCATCAGTTTTGGAGAACGAATGATAAGCTAAAAGCGACTCTTGTATTTCTGTGAAAATATATCTTTGTTATTTTCTGCATTAAAAACAACTTCTATAAAATCAAGAAAAAACTATCATTTTCATAATTTCTCTCTTTATATTGTATGGAAATCAGCAAAATACCATAACTTGCCTTTGTCAGACCTTACACTGGAAGTCGTACCGTATCAGCGAAGAAGTTCTTCACTTTTCGGTAATCAGTAAATCAGTTAAGTGCCATACGTGATACACGCTTGGGCGATCATGTCTTGGAAGAGACATGACTGACTGAGCAGAAGATTAACCCGCAATAGGGTTGCCATTACTTTCTGCGGTAGACTGATTACCAGCCAAGGCTATCGAACTCAATCAGTCCTGTTATTTAACCCATAACTGGAGAAAAGAGATGTATTAATACTTTTCCCGTGAATAAAGAATTCAACTAGAATTCGAACTCAGCTTCCCGATTTTTTCATCCGGAAGCCGATATCCACTGCACCACAAACCTGTTGAACAGTTTTGCAACTTACATAATTTTATTTTTTTTTTAATGTTTAATTTAATTTTTTCTTTATTTTCTTTCTTTATTTCTTTATTTATTTTACCGTTTGTCTACTTCGAAGTCATTAAACATTTCTCTTTAGGCCTTAAATTTGCTTTTATGCCTAATTTAAAAGCTTCAAACCCACAAAGTGATTATCAATTTGAGACCTCGAAAGGTAAATTTTCGTTTTAATTCCCGTTGCTTTTCCCCTTCAAACTTATTCAAAATAGCATTATCTCTGTACAAATATATATGCCGAACTAAAATCAAGTGTTAGTTAGTGAAGAAACTCACCTTTTTTTAATCTAAATGTCCATAAAAAAAAAACGAACTATATCTTGCACTTTTTCTCTCCCGTAACTCTCATGAAGTCATATAATTAACTGCAGAATGACGGACTGCGTAGGCAACGAAATTTAATGCGCTTTTTTCCAAAAAACACGCAACTTTCTGCTGAAATTGTGTACCGAAAAAAAAAAGCGCATTACTTCCCAAATCGGAAGTAAACAGGCGGATGTAAACAGGCGAAATTTCGTTGCCTACGCAGCCCGTCATTCTGCAGTTAATTACATGACTTCATGAGAGCTACGGGAAAGAAAAAGTGCGAGATATAGTTCGTTTTTTATGGACATTTAGATTTAAAAAAAGGTAAGTTTCTTCACTAACTAACACTTGATTTGAGTTTAGCATACACATTTGCACAGAAATAATGCTATTTTGGATAAGTTTGAAGGGAAAAACGACAGGAATTAAAACGAAAATTTACACCTCGAAATTCAGAACATTTCATAAAAATGGCTGCTATTTCTTTGTCATTTGCGCAGAACGTACTGATTTAGTCCGAACAACGCAGATGCTGCTATCATTCAGTAAATAAAACTATAATTCTCAGTAAATATTTATTTTTAAAAAAATGAAGCTGTTAATAATGTGAAACGCAGCGAACATCGTTGTGTCTGTTATTCCTGCTGCTGTCTGCTAATAATCCCGCACATGTCTTTGTGTTGAAATGTCCAAAGTAGCCGGAATAAAAAGCTAATAAATTCGCCTCCTATATTTCTGCTGCGTTTGCAACCCCAAACATATCCGCAAATTTCGTGTCTCTAATTTAATTGTGGAACCTTGCAGATTTCTTTGTGTCCAGATGGTGGACACCTGGTAGCGCCGGCGTACAGTGCAAAGACCGCATTCAAAGTGACTTCAGCCTATATTTCCACAAGCACTAGACACTTACCACGCACACGTGCTCAGTCCAGCTCAACAAATATGTACACTTGCTTACAAACATATGTGTAATAAAAAAATAAAAAGATCCCATAATCTTAGTCTTTTTTGTAGTCGCTTTTGTGGTTACTCTGTTGTCGTTTAGTTTCAGGGATCTAACGGGGCAATCTCCTTCACAAAGGAGAATGCTTATTCACTATTTACGTCCTCTGAGAGTCCTCTACTTGATTCTAAAAAAAACGTATGAATGAAATTATTCGTATTTACCTTGAGGTGTGTCTATTTGCTAATGAGGCAATAAATCCGGTTCTTTCAGTCGCTACTTACCCGGCTAACAAGATGACGTTGCTACGTTACACTGAAACATTCCAACTATATTAACTCGTAACGTTACATTAACTGAGAATACATAATAACTTCGTAGAAGATATTAAAACAGACATTCAACATCTAAATTAACTATTCTCAAATAAAAAATATAAAAAAAACACCAAAAGAAATTGAAAATTTATATTAAAAAAATATTGCTAAATGAAGATTGATTTCTATATTTCTGAGATGAGATTTACAGGATTTACATTATACGGTTGTACTAAAAGCGTCTGCGAGTGTTCTTAGCTAGGTTTTGTGTCGAGGCACCCCCGATAAATACCGGAAATCGATATTCGAAAAATTCTGGTTATATAAGGATGGTCCGGTTTTAATCAAATTTGATACACTCATAAACAAGGACATAAGAAACGATATTCAGAAGTTTCAAGGTTGCAGTTCTTACAATAGTGCAAAAAATCGATAATATATATATAAAAGGCATGATGTTTGTGTGTGTCTGTTTATCCGTCTGTATGTCCTTTATACAAATCCACAATTTTTATCCGATTCTCACCAAACTTCACACAAATATTCTTTAGGGCGAACCTGAGCTCCAGAACCATGGATTAGTTTTAAAGCTTTCATTACACCCGAGCAACGCCGGGCTATACTGCTATTACATCTTGGTTGTACCGCTCTGTTAATAAAGTAGTTTATCTAAATTTCTCCATGTATCTCTTCATTCCACGATACAACAAAACTCAATGAAAAAGAACTCTCTGAGAAACGAGAGAGCTTGAAAACTAGACATTTTTTCAAGGATGTCGCAGATTAAACAAGACGTAACACTGCAAAGTAATCAGTTGAACCAGTCAAGTCATTTGAACGATGCCTTTGAGCAGAAATAACAATTTTGTTGCATACCAACGCTCGTCCTCATAAGGCAAATATGACGCAGCAAACGATCTGGCTTTGGAATAACTTCCACATGCAACATACTCTCCAGGTCAACTACCCTCAAGCAAAATTTTTATTTTCCTTTTACTCAACTTGTTTTCTACCCTAAAACCCCTTTCCTCACAGACAAAGCCGATCGCTATTTCCGTGACAAATGTTCAGATGAACGCCATTATTTAATTCGACGTTATTGCTAGGACTCTTTCACAGAGATAAATCATCCCCATTACCCCCGTATTCCAAATGTAAGAAGACATTTCTTTACTTATTCGGTGGAAATGTCGTGTGGATGTTTCCCTGAACGTTACAATCTTAACCTCAGCACATTAACGGTCAGTCATTATCTATCATCTTTATACTCATAATCTTCACTTTCTTCTACTTTCCCCTTCACTCAGGATTTTGTCGTTCCAAGCAAAAGATTAGAAAATAAAACGCCGTCAATACTGGAAAGAGCGATAACAGCTGCTGGATTTAGGAAACCCATGTTCCTTGAAAATTATTTCGACAAAGATTTTATAAATTTCAACCGACAGTAACATCGGTTGCTCAGACAATGGATGCGAAATGTTTGCTTATTCACCGATGTTTCAATGTGATACGACCGTAAACCTAGATATCTGAAAGTATTCCTCGAAGAAATCTTCAAATTGGTATCGTTCTCTTATGGCAGAATACACCATATCAACATGACGCTAGTAAGAATATGTTGCCCCACTGAAAGTTGTTTTCAGAGACGTGACAGCACAAAACTTCTCTATATTGCTGCCTCGTTATATTTAGTGCACAAGAAGATTACTGATTAACAAATGAAATAATACAAAAATAAAAGATATTATGGCAAAATATGTGTCGGATATCCGTTGCTCTTCACAAGGTGGTGACAAACCACTATTTGTTGTAGAACGAATGTATCTACCAAAACTTCTTCTGTAAGTAGTACAAATATTTTACCATCAAAGTAAGGAGAAGAGAAAATTCTGTTTGGTATATGTTTCTAGATGCAAGCAGAATTTTTCTTTGACAAAAATTGTGGTAGGCAGGAACAGTTAAAACAATGAAAAATGCAGACGAGAGAAATCCGCCATATTGTACATGTGCAAATCGGGTTAGACTTTTGAAGATGTAGCGTGAAATATCTAAAATTTCTTTTAACGAGCTTCAATTTGAAAAGATATTCTGTTTCATTTCTTTCCACTTCTTTTTCTTTGTGCTGAGTCTCTTTAGGCGACTGGGCGATCATGGCTCTCCACAACTTCCTATCCTCTGTAGCTCTTAATAAGGTTTCTCTTTTCACTATAGATCTCAAACCCTGTTCTGCCATCCATTTACTCGTTTGGTCGGTAACCTGCAACATTTTTCTATTCTTCCTGCCTTCAATATGTCTCATGAGTGTCAGATTCTCTAAACCCTTTTCCTCTTTGAGTACTTTTTTTTTTTTTAAACTGGGCTGAGCTAATAATTATGGCCGGTAGTGTACGTTGCTCAGACAACACACTCACAACTCTCTCGGCCGAAACGACAAGATCCAAAGGAATACAGGGCATCGTTACATTTGAGGACGGCTTGGCTGAAGTATATTTTTAAAAATCGATTTCACCCCAAGCAAGCCTGAAAGCCACTAAGACACAATTAGGTCACTACGTGTGGAAGAATTAAGAACATAAATATTATTAAGTCTCCCGTAGACTTACATGCCACCTTTCTGATCATAGTTCAATTAAACATGTAATATTTGACAGATTTTAGTCGATAACACAATAATACTCACATACACACAGTAAAAAGAATCGGCAGATATTAGAATCCATTTATATTAAATCAAAGCAACCCACACTCAATAGAATCACATTTCAATCTAGTCACAACACATTACATTGCATTTAAATATATGGTTCTGCTAATATTTCGGTCTCTCAAGCGGTGTGACGTCATAGAACCGCATTACAAATTTACGACCTGCCTCTGCTATTCGGTGACTGTTATCGTCGCATTGCAATGTTTTATGTCAACACAAGATGATATAATCTTTGATGGTGGATGTCTTTATATTAACGTCCTTGTACCTCTCTGAAGATGGCTCACTTAAGCCGAAAGCTTAGAACCAGCATAATAAAAAAAATATCCAAATTTTGGACAATTTTTGTCTTTATTTTCACCTGAAATTAAAGCCGAAATACCATGTTTAGAACGGCTCGTGATTAAACATAATAGACATTCATTGCCTGTTATATATATATATATATATATATATATATATATATATATATATATATATCCAGTAAATTAAATTAATTTTAAATAAAAAACAAATTTAATCATATATAAGTTCCAGGTGAAGAGGACTCAAGACTTTACTATAGAGCTTAATATAATTATATAGTTATGAACGAATTGTACATTGCGACACGGAAATTTCTATGTTTCGAGACAGATTCTCATCATCAGGCAATGTTTGATGTTGGTTGTGCAGATGATTTACATTTAAATAACAAAAACCTTTGGTTTGCTGTGTATGTATGTAAGAAGATATAACATTTACATGTGTGTTTCTTTTAAATTACCAGAGCGAAGATTCATTTTAGGAATTGCCCCCAAAGAATACATGCTAACCCACTTTAATTCATAACTATATATATATATATATAACTTCAATCCAAAAAGAAAAGCAGGAAGGTAAATCCCAAAGAGTTGCGAAGTGGGTAATTCTAAATGAAAATAGAATGGTTATTTTGTTGTTATTACTTTGCAAAATTTTACAAGACAAAGAAGCAAAGATGAACTCGTTCGAATCACCCTAAATTTTCTTCATTCTTTCATTGATGAAACTGCAATATAGGTAATTATTAAATATTTCTAAATTCATTTGATACACATGTTATTGTGCATTATTAAGAAAAGAACCGTTCTATTTTCATTTACAATTACTTACTTGGCAATAAATACTAAAAGATTGTATGAAATACATTATTTTTTTTAAAACATTGGGGTGGCCTAATAATTATGGCCGGTAGTGTACGGCTTCCATATACCATCTCCCAAGACTGCGCCCTGGAGAGATCACTTAAGTCTCACCATGAAAGGACTAGATTTTGACCAAACTGGGCACTGACTTTATCGTATGACATCAACGGATGCCTATCTGCGCTGATTCCAATGTCTAATGTAGAGGCAAGTGACATATTTGCAAGACAAAACTCTCCTGAAACCTCTGGATAGAATCTAAATCTGTTTTGTTTTGGCTGTTTTGTTTTTATGGCATATCAACACCTCGGCAGGTCATTTATTATCAACTAAATTTTTATTTATTTATTGCTGTTAATACCTTTTTCTTTCAACAATTTATTGTTGTTTTAATATCAGTTTTGTGTCTAGTAATACATTTTTCTTTTCGAGTACCAAGATTCACTGGGATTTATTTTTAAGGGCAGGGTCCCCAAGTCCTACCCTGTTATTTAACCCATAACTGGAGGGAAGAGACGGATTAATACCTTTCCCAAGGGTACCAGTGTTTAAGTGAATGCAGGGTATTTAACTGGAATTCGAACTCGGCTCACCGATTTCTCTTTCCGAGAGGATATCCACTGCACCACAACGCACATCAGTCACTTACGCTTCCAACACCTGGTATTCCCAAGAGGTCACCCATCTAAGAACTGAACAGGCTTAACGTTGCTTAACTTCGGTGATCGAGCGAGAACCGGTGTATTCAACGTGATATGGCCGTAAATCTGAACTTGTAAGCTTTACTATGATAAGTGTAAAATTGCTTCCCCCGCAGAACATTGGCGTAGTGTCTGTATCATTTTAGATCAAGGCTGTACGTTCGAATCAATACAGAGTCATTTCGTATGTAGCCATTTTGTGTGTGGTTTTACGTACCTGTCTTGCTTTAGCGTAAGAAAAGTGTAATATAACAATCTGGCCCCACCCGAGGAAGGCTGATGCAAGCGAGGGTGTTTCCGGTCGTTGAAAGGAACGGATGTCGTTTGACCTTATTTCCGGCAGCAGCGGAAATAACTACAGAGGCAAACAGAACAGGTGTCTCTGAGAATTACGTGGGCGTGCGTGGGCGAGGCAAAACCGGAAGAAAAAGTCCCGGTTCTGGAAGATTATAAAAAGACCTCGGCACACGGATTCGCCAGTAGAGAAGCAACAGAGATCGGCCGGTGAAGAGAGACACAACAGATAAGACTACACTCCCGTCAACCCATTAGAAGCGCGCTCTCTCAATTCTCTGTTCCCTATTCTACACGGTTCATCGTCATTAATAAAAATATAACTTCATATTTATATATATATGCGTGTTTGTTGTTTGTCGATATATAACAAAAGTTAAGCACAAGAAAATAATATAGGGAAAAGATTCACACAGTTCAATATTGTACAAATTGAAAGACAGCGAGTAGAATTTTAATAGAATTTGTTTAGGATAATACGATTAAGTTAAAACAAAAAAACAACATCCAGATTTTACTTTATGCAAACAAAAAATGATGAATGCCTCACGCAATTACCGAAAAACATCATAGCAAGATGTTAAAAGGGCGCAAAGTTTGAAATTTACGTCTCGCACGGACGTAAGAAAAAAAAAGACTTTCTACAAAAATTTCGAACGTGTTAGAAATAATTAGAAAATTTTAAAAATAATTAAAAAATTCTTTTATTTATCCTCTTAATGATAATATAAACATTTTGCCGATAAACTTTGTTTTTTTTTTTTTTTGTTTTTTTTTAGTTTTAGGCCTTTTTCCTTCATATTATGCGGTTTTTTCAGTGATTTTGTGGAGGTACCTAGCTCAAACTTAATAAAAACAAAGTTTTATCATCAAAATGTTTATGCTATTATTATGAGGAAAAATTAAATGTTGTCATTATTTTTTTAAAAATTAATCCTTTCTAATACGTTCGAAATTTCGCTTAATTTTTTTTTTTTTTTTGTCAGCGATTCACCTGAGGTTTACGTAATGTTACTACTATAAACAATTATAATGTTACTACTATAATGAATTATAATGTTAAATTATATAAATACTAAATTATATAAATACTAAATTAAATAATACTAAATAATTATATAAATACTAAATTATAATGTTACTACTATAAACAATTATAATGTTACTACTATAAACAATTATAATGTTACTACTATAAACAATTCTATCATAATGTTAGATTACTTTAGCAAACGGAATATTACGCAAGTCGTTTTTTGGCGTTAAAAGACACATTAATTGGGAAATTCTTTCAAAAACCAACTCATTGTCTAATTTTAATGTAACTTCTAGGACTTATTCACAAATGAATGAAATTATTTATGCAACTATTATTTTTAGAAAATCTTGCTAAAAATATATATTTTACATCTGTTACCCCCACCCTCCAATTAATTGCATGAAACTTCTAGAAATTATTTATCTATACCATTTTTTATTAGTTAAATGCATGACTCACTGGGGTATTTTCGATTATGTATTTTTTTTTATTTACGAGACCATTTTTCCGAAAATCTGCTCTGAATAGCAAAATAAAAAATGCATTAAAACTACGTCATTTTTAATTGAGATAAACTTTAATTGATTTTACAAATAATATAATTTAAGGATAGTGTGAACCGAGCGATAGATAGATCTATCTACTCCAATTGAAAAAAAAAAATCCAAGTGAGAAGATTGGAAAAGAGAAAGCCGGAAACCACATCCTAAACAGGGACTTTTTCTATGTGGTTTCCGGCTTTTTCTTTTTCAATCTTCTCATTTTTTTTTCAGTTGGAATAGATAGATCTATCTATCGCCCGGTTCACACTCCACCCACATCTATTGAACAGGTTAAGAAGCTCATCCCTTGTTCCCTGCTTAGGATGTGGTTTCCGGCTTTCTCTTTTCCAATCTTCTCACTTTGATTTTTTTTTTCAATTGGAGTAGATAGAGCTATCTATCGCCCGGTTCACACTCCACCCACGTCTATTGAACAGGTTAAAAGGCTCATCCCTTGTTCCCTGTTTAGGATGTGGTTTCCAGCTTTCTCTTTTCCAATCTTTTCACTATTACGTAGCATCCTGCACATCAGTAGCGTTACCGCCTTGCTCGGGCTGATACGATTAAAAAAAAAATATCATATTCTGAAGAAGAAAAAATTTCAATGAATAATGAATTTTTATAAGAATCCTTTTCATTTTTTCTTTGATAATTATGATGATTTATAAAGTTTCAAACATCTTTTAAATTTCTTCCAGTTACTCAGTGTTTTCAGTTATTAATTTATTGAGTAAAAACTTGACTTACAAATCGAAAATTAAAAAGTTTAATACAGATCATTTAGAATTAAGATTTTTAAAATATTTTTTTCTTTTTTAAACTGCACATTTTCTTTTACTATGGAAACTTATAAGAGACTTATCATTAAAAGATCACGTGTTTCAAGGGTTGTTCCCCTTACGAAATGTTAAATTGTGTTATGTCATTTTTTTTTGGTCACCATAAAAAAAATGGCCGAAAAACTAATTTTTTTTTAAATCTCAAAATTTTAGATTCCAATGAATATAATTTCTGTTTGAAATGCACCCGAGTATCTCGCTTCTTGAAAATAATACATTTAATCATTTAGTTTCCAGTTAAACTAAAATTAATGTTTCAAAAAAACATTTTTTATTTTTAAAAATTCAATTTAAAACTTAGATATGGAAAATGAATGGAGGTGCCAACATATACACGATATTCCAAATGTATAAGTATTTTTTGTTAGTAATTTCTGAAACTTTTTGTTGTACTAGATTTATCTCCCTTGCCTCTGTGATTATTGTTGAAAATGTCTTTGTTTTTAAGTTCAAAGTTCAAAGTAAAAAAGTCACAAAACCGAATGCGGTGTATAATGTTATTACCGAGTTTGGAAGAATACTTCTAGAACACCTATGTAAAAAAAAAATCTAATCATAAAATGTATGTCAGCTTTACTCACTGAATGAATCCTTGTACCAACCTTAACCCAGTGAATATCTATCCTGCAGTGAGTGCGGTAGTTATCTCAAAATATAGACTCAGAATAATAGTCGACTACTAATAATCCAAACAGAGAGAGAGAGAGAGAGAGAGAGTGTGAGAGAGAGAGAGAGGAAAAGTACCTGCGGCTAACCACGGGATGGTTTAACAATCAACGTCTTTACCAGAAGAGCCACGTGGACACAAAAAGAGGGAATTATCTGAAAGGGATATGATTAATTGTTTTTCGTTGTAAATTTAAATCCTGCATCTTTTGAAGGCGGCACAACTTAACATGTTCCTTTTACAAGCCTAGCTGTGGTTGATGGCGGCGACAAGACAAGGCGTCGATGAACGTCAAGGAAGCACTGAATTACCATAAATTGGTCATAATTAGAGCGGAACCACCACCACAAATATCTACAGACACTTATAATCAGACAGCGATAGTCAAAAGACTAGAAACGTCTCTCTTTCTCTCTCTTTCACTTGCAATATCTTCCCCATATACACACATTATAGAGAGAGAATAGATTTTTTATGAATCCGACAGATTTGTATCACTTTAAACATTCTTTTTAGCTGATATTCGTATTTCAGTAGATCAACTCGGAACGAGAAATCGGAGAGCCGAGTTCGAATTCCAGTTGAATTCATTGCATTCATTTCTGCGCAAATACCCTTGGGAAAGGTATTAATCCGTCTCTTCCTTCCAGTTATGGGTTAAATAACAGGATAGATTGGGTTCTATAGCCTTGGTCGGCAACCAGTGTATCGCAGAGAGTAATGGCAACTAACATCGGGATAATCTTCTACCCAGTCAGTCATGTCTCTTTTGAGACATGATTGCCTAAAGCGTATATCACGTATGGCACTTAACTGACTGAATGTTAATTTATTAATCAGTATATTTATTTATTTTCACCTATCGGCCTGTGATGTGCGTTGTGGTACAATGGATATCGGCTCGGAACGAAAAACCGGGGAGATGAGTTCGTATTCCAGTTGAATCCATTGCATTCACTTACGCGCAAATACCCTTGGGAAAGGTATTAATCCGTCTCTTCCTTCTAGTTATGGGTTAAATAGCAGGACAGATTGGGTTCTATAGCCTTGGTCGGCAACCAGTGTACTGCAGAAAGCAATGGCAACCTACTGCGGGATAATCTTCTGCCCAGTCAGTCATGTCTCTTTCGAGGCATGATCGCCCAAGCGTGTATCCCGTATAGCACTTAACTGACTGATCGGCCTGAATATTAGAGAAATTTTATTAGAGAAAAGTGTGCCCTCACGGTATAGAAAGAGTTACTGTTTAGCCCGGAATGCATTACCGCTTGGCCACGAAGAAAAAGACAAATTTTCTCCTGCTTTAGATCTCCGGAAGTTTTTTTCATATTTACACATAGTTTCGCATACAAACGTAAACAAAGAGAATCTTTTAGAATAGACATTTTTTATGAAACAATTTATCTGACAGAATTGTAATTATACTGGTAGGCGAAAATAAATAAATATACTATTTAATAAATAAACGTGACGTCGACTCAAATATAGCCACTAACAATAATGTTTAAAGTAATAAATATATAGAGAGAATATATATATATATATATATAAATGTAGAAATCTAGGTCGCGAAATAACTCGTTTCCAAATAAGAAATATTAAAAAGTTCTACAAAACAATTATATTAAACACTTTTGAATACAACTCTGTACTGGTCTAATTCAGTTATGACCAAAAACTAACTAATTACACACACACACACACACACACATATATATATATATATATATATATATATATATGTGTGTGTGTGTGTGTGTGTGTGTGTGTGTGTGTGTGTGTACATTTAACCATCACCTCTGTCCTTTCATTCAGCGTCCTACTAAATGAAAGGACGCAGGTTATGCCTAAATGTAAGGCATTAAAGCATTTGAAAAAAGATCCCTTGGGTATTTACGAACCCGGATGAACGCTACACAATTTTTTTCTTTCTTCTTCTGGAGTATGAATCGAGTTACGTTTCTGCCTCCTACTACCCGCCAACTTTTACCTTTCTACTTCCGCCTACTTTTACTATTCTACTTCCGGTTTTCGTGTATATTTGGAGCGGTGTTTTGGCTTATTTTCACCTTCTGGCTGAAGATACCTCATGCTTGAAACCCGGATAGCTTGATGTAACAAATTATTTGCTAAGTATATTTTGCTCTATTTTCTCTTGCTGAAGGGCACCTCGACGTGGGGTAATCGTTAACAAGCTTCTCCCGCTAGAACCTATTACAACTGAATAGTGAGTTCGAACCTTACTGGGTACCCTATTCATTCGGCCTTGTGTCACATCTAAACGGAGCTTAGAGAATCACCTTTTTTCTTGCTGAATTTTGTATCGAGCACTTTATTATTGCATCATACATTGGGAATGGCTCGTTTCTGCTTTCCTATGTGTTATATATAAGGGCACGACCCTTAATAGCTTAATAGACAGATGTAATTTATGTTTAACAGAAAAAATTAAAATGTTGAAATTCCAATATTAGAATGTACTTCCGAATAAACGTAGAGAGATCATTCTTATGTGTCGTCATAGAAATAAATATAGATTGCAATAAATATTTATTTTATTCTTCCATTTAGTCACAATAAAGTTTTTTTTAAATTTGGCCAAGCAGTTACCTCCCCCCCCCCCACTACTTACCACTACTAACCCAATGGTCAAGTCACATACCCCCCATTACTACTAAGATTCCGCTAGCTTAACCCTATAAAAGCTAATATTCCTCAACCACTTCCTTTACTAGACCAAGCCTCTGGCATTAGAAATTTTCCTCATTCTTTGTTTAAACGGAGTTGACAATGCATGTCTTAAACTTACATGGTCAAAATGGCTATTTCTCCTTTAAATTAAAATAATATATATATATATAAATTTAAAATTTAAAGGAGAAATAGCCATTTTGAATATATATTTTGCGAAACTAACCTCAACTCAGCTATTCCCTCCTCTGACCTCTCCATCCCTGGTTATCTTCCCCTCTTAAGGAAGGATTCCACTGTCCACATGCATGGGATGGGTGTCTACGTCTGCGAAAACCTCCCCATAGCTAGGGTGACTTCACTCGAATCTACTGACCACCAATACATATGTCTCCGCCTGTCTCTCCTCAGTTCGGTTAGTTACCTATTCTTTCTTTACCGTTCTCCCTCCTCTCCTGACTGCTCCCTACTAGATAGCATTGCTGACGACATAGATAAGGCTATTTCCTATCACCTATTCGCCCACATATTTGTATTCGGAGACCTCAACGCCCATCACTCTAAGTGGCTTGAAAACGCTGTTACTGATCCAGCAGGCATTCACGCCATGAACTTCGCTATTTCCCGATCCCTTACGCAAGTGGTGGACTTCCCCACTCGCTTCCCAAGCACTCCCTCGGGTCATTCCTCACTACTAGATATATGTTTCACCTCTGCGCCTGACGCCTGTCAAGTCTTGCAGCTTTGCCCTCTCGGCAACTCCGACCACGCTGTTGTCTCTCTCAGTATTTCTTTCCACTCTCACTCCCCCCCCCCGGAGCCCCCTACCTATAGGACCTTCTACCTATACCAAAAAGCTGACTGGGATGCCTTTCGCGATTTCCTCTGCGACGTCCCTTGGGGAAAAGTCTTCGATCTATCAGCTGATGACTATGCCTCTGAGGTCTCGTCATGGGTGAAAGCTGGCATTGATGCCTTCATACCCACCAGGAAGTATTGCCTAAAACCTCATTCCTCTCCGTGGTTCTCTTCTGCCTGCTCAGCCGCCATTGCCCACAGGAACCATTACTTCCGTCTATCCCGGAGATAGTCATCTGATCACAATAGGCGCCTGTTCACGTCTGCTCGCAATGAGTACAAGAGAACCCTAAATGACGCGAAATGGTTGTTTGCTGAGAGAATGCGATAGCACGTAGCTGACCGAAAGTTCGGCTCCAAGGACTATTGGAGGATTTGCAAACGAGTGTTGAACAATAGCAAATCCTCAATACCTCCTTTAATCCATGAATTTGAGGTTCTCACGTCATCTGCGGAAAAAGCTGAATGCTTTGCTCGCAGATTCTCATCCAACTCCACATTTGACTCATCTGGAGTACACCCATCCGATTTCCCTATTAGAACTGAGGCCAAACTACACGACGTATATATTACCCCGAAGGTAGTATCCTGAGTAATTTCAAAACTCGACCCCCAGAAGGCGAGTGGAGACGATGGAATCCCGGTGATAGTCCTTAAGAGGTGTGCTCCTGAACTTTCTCCTGTCCTCTCTAAACTGTTTAACTACTGCCTTTCTGCTTCCTGCTTTCCTGCATGCTGGAAGTTCTCTGCAGTTGTTCCTGTATTTAAGAATTGTGGTGAACCCTCGGACCCATCCAACTATCGTCCTATCAGTTTTCTACCGATATTCGGTAACGTATTCGAGGCCATAATCAATGCTGAAATATTTCAACATCTTACTGCCCACAAACTCTTCTCTGACAAGCAATATGTCTTCCGCTTTGCCAGGTCCACGACTTGCTAACAACCGTAACGGAGTACATGCTCCAGGCCCTTGATGAGTCTGACGAGGCTCGCGCGGTTGCTCTGGACATCTCCAAGGCTTTTAAAAGGCCTCCTATGCAAGCTACGGGGTTACGGTATTACCGGTCGCCTGCTTGACCTAATCCAATCTTTTTTAAATAACCGCAAAATGGAGGTCGTTTTGAATGGGCATGGCTCTTCATCCTACAGCACGAATGCTGGTGTCCCACAGGGCTCTATCCTGAGCCCGACGCTCTTCCTTATTTTCATCAACGACCTCCCAGATGAGATCAAGTCCCAAGTAGGCATCTACGCAGATGACACCACAATATACTCCCGCACCAGTAAGAAACCTGTCGTGGCGGACAGATAATCTCGCTGTTGACCTTGAACGGGATCTACACTCTGTGGTGAATTGGGGCAAGAAGTGGCTTGTCAACTTCAATGCATCTAAGACCAAGCTGTTGTCTGTCAACCATCACAGGCAACCTCTCCTACCTCCCATAAGCATGGACCAAGCGATTCTCCCTGAGAGCAATACACTACGCCTCCTCGGCCTTACCCTGTCCTCAGACCTCAAATGGAACCACTATATTGAATCCATAGCTAAATCTACTGCTATGAAGGTTGGGTCACTATGTCGATCCAGGATGTTTTTTCCACCTGAATCCATCCTGCATATATACAAGTCACCCATCCGTCCGTGCATGGAGTACTACTGCCATTTATGGTCAGGCGCCCCTGCCGTTCTTCTCAGTGTTCTCGACAGGCTCCAAAGGAGAGTCTGTAATGTGATAGGTACTTATCTGGCGGCTCGACTGCAGCCACTTCCCCACCGTCGATATGTGGCCTCCCTTTGTCTGTTCTATAAATACTTTCATGGCTTCTGCTCGGTGCCTCCTCAACAGGTGTTTACTCGTGCAACCAGACTGGTAACTGGGTCCCACCCATTCACTGTCAGGTTAACCAAATGCAGACGACAATTCTACTCCTGCAGCTTCTTCTCTCACACTTCCCGCCTGTGGAACTCGCTCCCATATTCTTGCTTTCCTGACGGCTACAACCTCCGGAAATTTAAATGCAATGTCAATACTCATCTATTAAGCACTGGGCCCTAGCTCTCTCCCCACCCCCGTATAACTTTCCCTTTCTCTCCACCTATGTATCTGTCATCGCACCTGCTTTCTCAGCTTTCTATTGCTCCTTTCTAACTAGTTTGTACGCCTCACTCTTTTCTAATTAATCTTTTTACAGTTATGTAGCCCCCTGCTCATCAGTGGCATTTCTGACTTGCTCGGGGTGAAATGATTTATATATATATATATATATATATATATATATATATATATATATATATATATATCCAAGTGAATAAGAAACGAATTAAAAATTGACAACGTTCAAAACATTAATTTAAAACAGTGCTCGATATCAAATAGAGCTGTGGCTATTTATTATGAATTATAGTTTAGAACATGTACAAATTTTCATCTACTACAAAGTGTACATTTTGTTTCGGCATTGAAAGGACAGTGTCTCATCGGGACATTGTCTAAAAAAAATGGAAATCATTAAATACATGAGTAGCAACATACCATTAAACAAGAGACATGAAACCACAGTAAACTGCAAACACATTAAAGAACTAACATTAAAATCATGCTAAAACTACAAAAGCCACTGTTAGGATCCCTAGAAACGATAAACCTTTATAATATTAACAACACTCTTACATCAAATTTTACCTTTATTTCATATATTTTTATCAACTAATGTTAAATTGGAGTAGATAGACTAAACTATCGCCTGGTTCACACTCCACCCATGTCTATTGAACAGGTGAAGAGGCTCATCCCTTGTTTCCTGTTTAGGATGTGGTTTCCGGTTTTTCTCTTTTCCAATCTTTTCACTCTTACGTAGCCCCCTGCGCATCAGTGGCGTGTTCGCCTTGCTTGGGGTGATATGATTAAAAAAAAATATACCACAAACTGTGATCTAATTTAAAGTTCTATATATATATAAAAAGAGGTTTCCTAAATTTTAAATTAAGGTTAAATGTAAGAAAATAGTTTAATTATAAAAACTAAGTTTAAAAACAAAAATATTTGTAGTCGTATAATTCACTAATAAAGATATATTTACCAAATAGCAATTTCTATTCTCACTTTTACGCACTCACTCCTACTCCTCCTCACCGCATATACATTTCCTAATTTTTTTTCCTTTTGTTAAACCCAAAGGACTGACAATAAAAGCTGTAAAGGACCATACCTTATCAACTAATGTTAAAACCTGTCAATAAAATTTTCAACACGTCCATTAATCACCTCTATCCCCCATACCTCTTTCCTCTTTTCGTTCAAATTCTAACTGACAACATA
This sequence comes from Ascarosepion bandense, assembly GCA_037127315.1. Lineage (NCBI taxonomy): Eukaryota > Metazoa > Mollusca > Cephalopoda > Sepiida > Sepiidae > Ascarosepion > Ascarosepion bandense. The sequence goes on from JBBBDQ010000383.1 coordinate 4,234,762, forward strand.
CAAACCTTATTTCTCATTTCCCACCCCACCTACCTCTCACACACAATTCGTCAAATATAAGATAAAGAATTTTCATTTTCTCTTCACATTACCTGATGAGACATTGTCCTTTCAATGTCGAAACAAAATATATACTTTGTAGTACATGATAATTTGTACAAGTTCTAAACTATAATTTATAATATATATATATATATATATATATATATATATATATATAATAGAATAAAAAGTATGAGAGGCCGTGAACATTTTGTTTAATATATATATATATATATATATATATATATATATATATATATTAATCATATCACCCCGAGCAAGGCGGTAACGCCACTGAAGCGCAGGGGGCTACGTAGGAGTGAAAAGATTGGAAAAGAGAAAGCCGGAGACCACATCCTAAACAAGGAACAAGGGATGAGCCTCTTCACCTGTTCAATAGACGTGGGTGGAGTGTGAACCGGGCTATAGTTTAGTCTAGCTACTCCAATTGAAAAAAAAAAAAGAAAAGAGTGAAAAGATTGGAAAAGAGAAAGACGGAAACCACATCCTAAACAAGGAACAAGGGATGAGCCTCTTCACCTGTTCAAAGGGATGAACCTCTTCACCTATATTTATTGTTGTTATTATTATACATGTTATGATACATTAAGTGTCCATAATGGTATTTGTGACGCTACATGTGTTTTCCTTCTATTATTATGTTGCATCTTCCACATCTTTTTGTGTTACATTTTGTTTTGTGTCCTGTTCGAATTTCGATGAGGTTAGGATGTCTTTTAAATTCGGGGGCTGGCGTTTGCTATTAATTATTTTAGTTGTCTTTAAGATGACCTTTTTCTTTTTTTTCATTATTGTTGAGTGATTCTGGGTTGTTTTTGTTGTGTGTGGAAATGTATGCTAGAATGTTTTCTCCTTTTTCATGTTTTTCTTGTTTTTGTTTTTGTTTTTTGTTTTTTTGTTTTTTTTGGGTTTTTTTATTTCGGATTCTAATGGTATTTTTTTTTTTTTTTTTTTTTTTTGTTAGAAAACCCTTGGAAACCCTTGTATATTTGTGGAGTGGGGTATTCTCTGATTTGTAATGTTTTCCGTGGTTCTTGTAGGCGTATTTTACGAAGAGTTTCGTCAGTTACTATCGTGTAAATTCGTCGTGCTAGGGAATAGGGGATGGATTTAAACAGCTTTTAGGATGGTGACTCTTGAAGTGGAGGTATTGTTGGGTGTCTGTGGGTTTGTGGTAAATGTCTGTGATGATGTAATTGTTTTCGTTTTTTATGAGTATGTCTAGGAACGGTAATCTAAACTTATTTATAAATGGAACTTTGTCTCTATGTGTCGGTGTGTGTGTGTGCGTCCGTTACCTATAGACTCCAAAAGGGCTGAACAGATTTTCTTGGAAGTTTACACAGTTGTACTATAAGCGTCTGCGAGTGTTCTTAGCTAGGTTTTGTGTCGAGGTACCCCGATAAATATCGAAAATCGATAATCGAAAAAATCGGGTTATAGAAGGAGTGGTCCGATTTTAATCTAATTTGATACACTCATAGACAAAGACATAAGAAACGATATTCAGAAGTTTCAAGGTTGCAGTTCTTACAATAGTGCAGAAAATTTGATATCGATAGGAGGAAATCAAAATTTGACTGACAACTATTCATTTTTCTTTCAATCAACGGTTTCGCTTTAACTGGAAACAACTATTGCTTTTTAGTCTTTCGTGCCAATGTCCAAAGAGTCTGAGCTCCAGGACCATGGATTAGTTTTAAAGTTTTCATTATACCCGAGCAACGCCGGGCTATACTGCTAGTTCTTTATAACTACATTCTATCGTGAACTTGAGTCTGGGGTTCTAGTGCCGCAGCATATTGTGCGGCCTGCCTATGTCGCCCGATGCTGATTTCCAAAAGATAAAACAGTCATCCAAGAATCCCTACCATGATTCCGTCTTTAGGTCTTCCCCATATTTATGTCCCACTTGGCTGTATGGGCCCTCTTCCAAATATGCTAGGGTGAGTGCTGTATATGTCGGTGCTATCCCTGCTCCCATCGCGGCACCTACTGCCTGCATACAACCTTCGTTGTTAAACTGGAAGGAACTGTTGTCTAAAATTAGTTTAATACTTCGCACAACAAACTCATTTGCGAAGCGTGTGGGGAGCATCGCTGGGTGTCTCTCCACCCAAAATGCAATAGCCTGCTTTCCTAGTTCATGGGGCATGTTGTCACACAGGCCGTTCACGTCAAAAGTTACCATGAGTGTACCTGGGTCCACCCTCTGCGGCACGAAGCTCAGAAAATGTGTGTTATCTCTGATGTAACCTTTTACCCTTGTGGTGTAGGGTTGTAATACCTCATCAATTAAATTCCTTTTATTCTATACCAATTTCTCTCGTTGGAACAACCCCATTTCTTTTTCTTATATATATATATATATATATATATATATATATATATATATATATATATATATATATATATCATAGAAGTAGTACAAACTAATGGTTCACTGTTTGGAGCGATTTACTTTATTAAGAGTGCTCGATACTTATATAGTCTACCCAGTATTTATATTATGCATTATATAGTGTTAAATTGCAAAGATGTTTAGCGCCAAATTTGGTGCGTATTTTCCAGTAGTCTATTGGCAAAAAAGTCATTTTAGGCAAGCAGAGTTTTGGCATAAAGTGCTCGATATCAAGATGAGTATAGAGCGTTAAAAGAATTAAATGGAAAAGTTTGTCATTTAGCTGACCAGTGTTATTTCATGCCAACTTCGAAGTTTCATGAAGGCATTATTGTAATATATATATATATATATATATATATATATATATATATATATATATTGTGTTTATGGGATTAATAGTACACACACACACGCGCGCACACACACACACACACACACACACACACACACACACATATATATATATATATATATTCTTCATTTGCAAACGAGCTATTATGCTATTACGCAACCTAGGTTTCTACCATGCGGTGTCTTCAGGCGATTTACAATAACTGATTTGATTTTACGGGTTTTTTTAAGAGCGCTCACGTATGGGGTACTTTTTTTTGAACGCTCATATAACGGAGATCTTTTGAACGCGCATTTTCAAAATTAGAAAAATATTAAAGCGTTCTCATCCATGGTTATATGAAACTAATAGGAATTTTATGGTATGGTTACACTTACTCATAATATTTGTTCTTTTATTCAGTAATTCATTTTTGTTTGGGAAATAACATAATAGCTGACTTTTCTTCTTGGTACAGTCTACATATTCTGCCACCGTTGTAAGGCTTGGATAGTTTTCATTATACTCCACGTTATGTCTTGGTCTTTTTTACTTCTTTTTATTTCAATTTTCACACGTGGCTAGCCAATTTTGTACAATTTTGGTAAAATCAGTTATTGCAAATTGCCTGAAGGCACCACATGGTAGAAACCTAGGTCGCGTAATAACTCGCTTACAAATAAAGAATATTCAAAAGTTCTATAATATAAATATATTAAACCCTTTTTAATACAACTGTGTACTGGTCTAATTTTATTATGAACAAAACCTAAGTAATTAAATAATCAATATATGTGTGTGTGTGTGTGTGTGTGTGTGTGTGTGTGTGTGTGTGTGTGTGTGTGTGTGTATAGGATTAATGTGGAGAAGTTGGCCACATAGCTGAAAAGTAAAAAAAAAAGAAAAAGAAACAAATGACTATGAATAGTGAATATATATGAGCTAATGGTTAGCCAGTCTAGTCTAGCTGAAAATTACGACTGGTTAGTGGACCATATCTTCATTTGTGCCCAATACGAAATTCGACATTAAATAGCCCAACATGATGTGATCATTATTATTAAGCACAATTTGCATTCGGACTATCGTTTCATTGTTGTTGTTATCACAATATTCTAGTTGTTTTGCTCTTCGGCCATCATCAGGTGTTTATCGGTCCGGGTAACCTACTGGGAATTCCGAACAGAAGCCTTTATTAAATCTATGGAGATATTACATCTCGGAATATCTCATCTAATTCTTATTTTTAGTACTGCTCAATTATAGCCCGCTCCGTTTCCAAGTATACGCTATTCAGACCAGGAACTGAACTCAAGACTGCTATATCAGCAAATTTACGTACCAACACATGAATCCAATGTGTTTTTCCGTACGGGAAAAAGAACCAGATGTGGCATCCATATACATAGGCAGTGGAACGAAATCAGTCTACCTCCGAAAATTAAACAAAGGGTGCAATTCGAAATTCGCTGTAGGTTACCCGAATCGATATACACTTGATGAAAACTAAAGGTCCCAACGGCTGAAACGTCGTGAAAACAGCGACAAAGATGAGGATAATAATTTCAATGCAAATAGTGTCAGTCAGTCAGTTAAGTGCCATACGTGATACACGCTTGGGCGATCATGTCTCGAAAGAGACATGACTGACTGGGCAGAAGATTATCCCGCAGTAGGTTGCCATTACTTTCTACGGTAGACTGGTTGTCATCCAAGTCTATAGAACCCAATCTGTCCTATTATTTCACTGATATCTAGAGGGGGAAGAGAAGTATTATATTATTAAGTAGTAATTAATGGGAAATCAGTTTATTACTTTATAGCAATATAAAACTGATCCCCCACTTTATGGCCAATAGAAGCCTTAATCATATTTCCAACTATTATATTCAGTCAGTCAGTTAAGTGCCACAAGTGATACACGCTTGGGCGATCATGTCTCTTTCGAGACATGACTGACTGGGCAGAAGATTATCCCGATGTTAGTTGCCATTACTCTCTGCGATACACTGGTTGCTATAGAACCCAATCTATCCTGTTATTTAACCCATAACAGGAGGAGAAGGACTGATTAATACCTTTTCCAAGGGTATTTGCACGGAAGTGAATGCAATGAATTCAACTGGAATTCGAACTCGTTCCGAGCCGATATCCACTGCACCACAACGCACATCCGAGAATTCCTTATCGCAGAAATTTATAAAAAGTATGGGTTAAAATGTCGTATAATCAACCATTTAAATAATAACTTTTCCTTGTAGAAATTCAGACAAAAATTAGTGATCAATATCTCATATAATCTAATTATACTTCATTTAAAAGCGTGTCTTGATACACACGCTCATGTGCAAAGCATGCATGAATACCCAGGTTAAATCGTACCCCACATTCAATATACAGTAATACAGGCACTATTTTTGCTTTCGCGTAGAGATATGGTGAGCAGGCTATTCTCCCGCGCTATTATTATCGTTGTTGTATATTTGCAATAAGATGTCCTGCTGCTGTAACCTTTCGCCAAGCTCTTCTGGCTTTAGTGAATGATAATTAACGTTCTAATAAACACGATTTCAACTGCGTGTCCTACTTTAAGCTCGCTAAATATTTTGAAACAATATTGTACACTGCTATAATATTTAAAACTGTGTTCATAAAGCACCCAATGACATCCACTCAGTTGAAAAAAAAAAGGAGGTACAAGTTTGAGCAGTGAAGGAACATAATGCTATTACCCTCTCGGCTCTGTTTAATTTAGATCAAAGGTAGATTAATGGAGTACCCAATGAGGATCAAAACCACTACCACGACCCGCGAAAAAACTAAAAAAATTGCTAATCAGTGATTTAATCCAAAATTTAAATAAAGATAAATGACAAATCAGCAACAAATATTTTGAATATATAATCTAAATCTAAACTTATTTATAAATGGAACTCTGTGTGTGTGTGTGTGTGTGTGTGTGTGTATGTGTGTATCCGTTACCTATAGACTCCGAAACGGCTGAACTGATTTTCTTGAAAATTTACACAGTTGTACTATAAGCGTCTGCGAGTGTTCTTAGCTAATTTTTGTGTCGATCTACCAGCGATAAATATCGAAAATCGATAATCGAAAAAATAGGTTTATAGAAGGAGTGGTCCGATTTTAATCTAATTTGATACACTCATAGACAAAGACATAAGAAACGATATTCAGAAGTTTCAAGGTTACAGTTCTTACAAGAGTGCAGAAAATCGATTATATATATATATATATATATATATATATAAAAGGCAAGATGTTTGTGTGTGTGTGTCTGTTTATCTGCCTGTATGTCTGTATTTCTTCAGCTCTTTTATTTTAGTTTTTGCTTCGGGTTTGGTTCTAAGTAGCTATAATTGTAGTTCTTAGTCTCAGCCATGATATCATTTACTTGGAGGACTTATTTAGCCTTTAAAATTCAGTTTACGACGAAAAAAACTTATTTGATATCGATACCAGGAAATCAAAATTTGACTTACATCCATTCATATTTCTATCAGTCTACGGTTTCGCTTTAACTGGAAACAACAATTGCTTTTTAATCTTTCGTGCCAACGTTTAAAGAGTCTGGGCTCCAGGACCATGGATTAGTTTTAAAGCTTTCCTTACACCGGAACAACGCCGGGCTATACTGCTAGTAGATTATAGAGATTTTATGAAAAAACTAACAAGCAAATTTTATAGGAAGTTTATAATAATAATAAAAAGTATTAAGTAAAAATGTTTTCAAAAAATTATATACAATTATAAAAATTACCTCATACTTGTACAACCTCCTTTATTACTTAAAATGGTCAAAGTTTGTTTCTGGTATGAGGAATACAGATTCAAAATAAAGGAATATTTGCCCACCCAGCCTTCAAGATCTCCCAAAAATAATCAATAGTCATTGGACACTTTCACTTTCTTTTAGTACGTTTTAAAAATTTTCTATAATAATCAAATCAGAAAACTGATTTGGCCAATCATATTCTTCATACTTTTTAGTAAACGTAGCTAAGTATTGCATAAGGTTATAAAGGGGCTTCTTATGTCTAATGTACACTGGTGAAATTTTACGTGATATCTGGCAGTCACAATAAGATACGTGTCTTAAAGAAATACAAAATATTTTGCTCACAAGTACAGCTCACACATTACAAATAGTTATGTAAAACTGTGAGTGATCTTAGGGGTTTTTTTTCAAATAATGCACTGTGGAATATATAATGATACAATTTGTGAGGTTTGGTCTCTGGTTTAGACCCGGAAAGAAATCACTATACATCATAAATCAAGAGAATAATAATAATAATAATAATAATAA
>JBBBDQ010000384.1:0-122500 GCA_037127315.1 Ascarosepion bandense
TATATATATATATATATATATAAGGCAAGATGTTTGTGTGTCTGTTTATCTGCCTGTATGTCTGTATTTTTTTTTTTTTTCAGCCCTTTTATTTTAGTTTTTGCTTCGGGTTTGGCTCTAAGTAGGTATAATTGTAGTTCTTGCTCTCAGCCATGATACCATTTACTCAGAGGACTTATTTAGCCTTCAAAATTCAGTTTACAACGAAAAAAACTTATTTGATATCGATACCAGGAAATCAAACTTTGACTTACATCCATTCATTTTTCTTTCAGTCTACGGTTTCGCTTTAACTGGAAACAACTATTGCTTTTTAGTCTTTCGTGCCAACGTCCAAAGAGTCTGAGCTCCAGGACCATGGATTAGTTTTAAAGCTTTCATTACACCCGAGCAACGCTAGGCTATACTGCTAGTAGCATCTATAAAATGGGGCTGCTTGTGAATGAAACCCAAGCATAAACACAATATCACTTTACGTTCCATAGCACAGCTTAATCATATACACTGAATGTAGTTTTATATAAGATTAATAAATTTTGTTTACATACATGTAATGATGTTAGACATGTTCTACTCACACGGACTTTTTAATGGTGAAATTACTATTTCTCATAAAAATACGTCTAATTTTTTGTTAAAATAACCCTCGAAAATTATACTCACACGGACTTTTTAATGGTGAAATTAAGATTTCACATGAAAATAATGTTTTGTACTTTCTATACGTGTACAAAAAAACTTTATCTACATTTGCAAAAACTGTATAAATGCAGGACTTTTACCTTAAGAATAATATTTTTAATTAACACGAAACACCTGATAAGTAATTCACAAACGAAGTCGTGGCTATGAAGATCGCTAACAAACAAAACTAACGCCAACGTACGTACCCTGCGTAGATGGGCTGAAGAAACTTCACCGAAAGTAGATGAGTTCATTTACAACAACTGCACATCACCTAGTAAACCAGTACTTTATGAAATATTTTATTTTTAACAAGTCATCTCAGCACCTAAAAAAAAAACTTTTCAGAAAAAAGTTTTCAGATTTTGAAATTTTTGAATAAAGGATACTTAACATGTATCAGTATTAAGAACAATTTAAGATTCAGGAAAAAATGTCTCATTTTTTTTGTTAAAATAATCATCGAAAATTTGGAATTTGGAATTTTTCGATAAATTTTCAAATGGTCATTAGATTCGATTCCATGAGACTGCAAATTACAAGATTTTATGTGCCATGTCTCTTCAGGACGTTAGGTGATCATGGCCATCTACATCTTTCAATCCTTGTCGCTCTTAATACCCGTTCTCTTGCTATTCCACTCAATCCTCGTTTCACCATCCATCTGCTCAAGTTCACCACGTATGTCGTGCCTTGATTTCCCTTGTCTCTTCTCTTCTATCCCTTCCGTGAGCATAAAGTTCTCTAAGCCCCCCCTTCCTCATTACATGTCACAAACACTTCAGTTGTCTTTTCTTGATGTTAAGTATCAGTTTCATTTTGTGTCCATCCTCTCCAAAACCTCGCGTGTTCCGTCCATAGTATCCTCAGCATCCTTCTGTGGAACCACATTTCGGTTACTTCAAATTTTTCATTCATCTTTGATGAGATTGTTCAGCATTCGCTGCCTTATTGAAGAAAAGACATCACGTAACAATCCAATACTCTCTTTTTTTTGTTTCCAGAGATTATTTTAATTACGGTTTGAAACCGAATCAGCTCCCTCTAGTGACCGATCCATAAACAAATGACGGCTTAGAGACTTCGAAGCTGTATTTATACTGATCTCTTTCCCTGTTGTCCTCATTGTAAAGGCGTTGTTTTCTCTTGACACAGCGTCAACGATTTTGATTGGAAGATTCTTTGTATTGATTTTTTTTTTTTTGTCACGTTCCTATCCACCATAGAATTACGGACAGAAGAAATAAATATTACGCTGCAGTATAGTTGGGAGGGAGTGTACGAATCTGGCCTGAATTGTGATATGATTCGAACAGCTATCTCTGACGTCGAAAGCAAAAAGACAATTGTTCCAAGGCAGGCGGCTATAGATTGGTATTTCTTCATATTTACTGGGTTTTATGAATTGGAGATGCTCAGCAGCCTCGACATATTTGGGAAAGACATAAGAGTAATCAAGAATCTCTACTGGCAGCAAACTGCCTGCATACGGACAGGTAACGAATTCAGCAGGTATACAAAGATAGAAAGGGGCGTAAGACAAGGATGTGTCTTTTCACCGGATCTATTCAACTTGTACAGCGAGAATATTCTGAGGACCTTAGAGGGTAGGCCACAATTTGAATAACATAAGATACGCAAATGATACAGTGCTGTTTTGTTTTGGATGTGCTAAGCAAAGTTTGTAAATTCGAGTATTTTGGGATTAGCTATTTACCCATAGCTGGGACCCTAACAGGTGCTGCCACTCCGGGTCAGAGTGGACCTGGGAACAACAGCAATTAAGAGGTGGTTCCATGTTCCTCACAACCTCTCAATCAGAGGCCTTGCTGCTGGATGCAGTTTACCGTCATACCCAGGACCGGACAATATCATCAAAGATTAAGGAAAAACTATGGCAGCAAACAGCATCTTAGCTTCGTTAAGTATCTTTTTACACTTATTACGAGCTGAGGCGAAAAGGCGCCTGTTTTGGTCCGACGCGTAGCTACGATAGAGCCGGAAGAAATGATTCCAATGGGCGATGGCGGCCGAGCAAGCGGGCGAGAACCAGGGAGACGAATGAGATTTAAGCTGAAATTTCCTGGCAGGGATGAAAGCATCGATGCCAGGCTTAACCCAGGAGGAGACCTTGGATGCACAGTCTTCGAAGGGAAGACTAAAAACGTTGTTCCAAGGGACGTTACAGAGGAAGTCTCGGAACGAATCCCAGTCTGCTCTTTGGTAGCAGTAGGATATTCTGCTGGTCTTGGTTTCTTGGGTAGGGTGGGAGTGGAATGAGAACTTGACAGAAACTACGGCTTGGTCAGAGTTTCCGAGAGGGCAGAGCTGTCTGGTAGTGCAAGAGTCTGGGATGGAAGTGAAGCAGAGGTCTAGTAGTGAGTCCCTTCCGTTAGGTTTATTGGAGAAACGCGTGGGGAAGTCCACCACTTGCGTAAGAGATTGGGTGATTGAATTGCGAATACACACTTTTTTTTTGCTCACATAAAGCTTGCTTATATTTTGATTTTGTTGTTAAGTTTTCTCTCTTCATTCTTAATGAAAGACTATTTTTATTTTCATAGTTTATTCATATATAGAAATATGATAGTCATATCAAACAGTATGATAGCTTAGCACCACAAAATATATTACCAGGTATATCTAGTTAACACCTTTATTCGAAAATGAGTTTTGAAATATAAATTAGAAGAAACATTCTATGGCTAAACATCCGATTCATTTCTATTCTTTAATACTGTGAAAAAGTAAATATTTTATTGAAACATTTGAATGGCATTGTGATTTTAATGTATAATATAGTACTTAAAAAACAGTTTACATTATAGTTGGTTATCCGTTATTGTGAAGTGTATAGAAACAGATTAGCTTGATTTGGCCTGGTTAGTTAGATAGCCCGCAATAATAGGGGTATAAAACAAGAAAATCAAATTGTAAATTTAAACAACAATTTTAGATACATATAAATCAATTAAGGTTTTTACAAATAAAAATAATGTATTTTGGTTGTTAGAAGGTCGTTTAAATGTTCGTAGTAATCATTTGTGTACATAAGCAGGATCGTATGTGTGTATGTATAAGCGTTATCGTTTGGTAGAAATGTCTTTGACGTATTCGCTCAGTCTTAAAGGGTTCCGTCCGGTTATCAAGTATAACAAAAGGCAGACGGGTAAACCGTGAGAATAAAGAGGTGAGGGAGAAAGTTAAAGATAATAATAACGATCGCTTGACGTTTGTCAAGGGACGTGTTAATAGGCTAGTCTCCTTCTCTTTGGTGACAGGCGAACTTGCCAGTCTTTTATTTTGTTTGTAGAACTCGGAAAGGTAATTTGGGAATTCACTCCCGGATGTGATTCGGGCCTTTCCATTGGACGACGAACAAACTTCGTGTCGGCTCGCGAAAAGAGTCCTTAAAAAGAATTTGTTTCTAATAATTGAAGATTATTTGAGTTAAGTTTTTAGATGATCATAGTTTTTTTATTGGCCGAAAAACATTTCGCATCAAGGTGTGAAATTTCACGAGTTTTGTTTTGGATGTGCTAAGCAAAGTTTGTAAATTCGAGTATTTTTTTAAATTTCTAACAAAATCAATCAGTCAGTGCTTAGCATTTGAATTTTAAATCTAGCTCTTGTTTTGTTCCTTACAACATAAAGATGGCTGTATTATACTTAAGGATATAATTCATTCCCTGATTTTAACTTCAGAAACACGGTGTCGTATTATACTAAAGTCAGGTTATGCACAAAAAATACGGTAGTCTAATTACAAGGCTAACTCACGTAGGAAGCGGAAAGAAAGCAACAAATCTTGATATGTCTGGTGGAATTTCCAAAGAGTACTGCATTTCGAGCTTGTTACACACGGTCGGGCCCTCAACGCTAAACTGTAACGCCAGCGGTTAGACCGCGTGTGCGACAAACTAAAGTAGGATTGCTTTGGTCAATCGAGGTAGGACTTTGTTTCAGCAAGACAATGTGAGGCCACACCCTGCCAGGGTGACTAAAGAGAAATTCAAACAGTTACACACGATCGGACCATCAACGCTAAATTGTATTGCAAGCAGCTAAACTAAAGAAGTTGTATCTTACTTCAGTCAATCGAAGTCGAGTTTTGTTTAAGTAAGACACTGCGAGGCCAAATATTGCCAGATTGATTAAGAAGTTCAAATAGATGGACGGTGTTGTGATTCTTTCACATCCAGCATTCAGCCACGGTGCTGCCCCGAGTGACAATGGCCTATTACGCTCAAGTGCGCACTTCCTCCGCGATCAGCGATTCTATACTTTTCATGAAGTTTTTTTTTATTTTTGTGTGTGTGTGTGTGTGTTTTGTGCTTTTTTTTTTGTTTTTTGTGTTTTGTGTTTTTGTTTTTGTTTTGTGTTTTTGTTTTTGTTTCGTGTTTTTGTTTTTTGTTTTTGTTTTTGTTTTTTGTTTTTGTGTTCTTTTTAAAGCCCGCGGACTGGTATCTTAAACACTTCCTCTGCGATCAGCGATTCTATACTTTTGATGAAGTGAAGGAATCTTTAGTTTTTTTTTGTTTGTTTGTTTTTTTGTTGTTTTTCTTTTGTATGTGTGTGTGTGTGTGTTTTTTTTTCTTTTTTGTTTTTTATGTTCTTTTTTAAAGCCTGCGGACTGGTATCTTGAACAGATTCGGTTGATGGTTGATCGCTGACAGAAGATCCTTGAAAACGATGAACCTGTTTCATTGGTCCTGGGTATGACGGTAAACTGCATCCGGCAACAAGGTCTCTGATTAGGAGGTTGTGAGGAGCATGGAACCACCTCTTAATTGCTGGTGTTACCAGGCCCACCTTGACCCTGAATGATAGCACCTGTTAGGGTCCAACCTATGGGCGAATAGTTAACCCCCAAACTGGGGTCAAAACTATGAAATTATAAAACTAAACTTTTATAGAAATATATACATAAAAATAGATTTGTATAGAAAAATTTACATTTTTAAGAAAAATATTACTAACAATACATTTTTGAAGAAAAACAATTATTCTCAGCAAAACATTTTTGAATACAAAACTAGAAGACGTTTTCAGTTTTCTAAAAAAAAAAAAAAAAAAAAAATTTCTTTTCATTAAAATCTGACTAAGTCAACCTTCTCACTATAACCGAATATTAAAGAAAAATACCTTAAAACCCTAGCTTTTTTGGTATTATATAACCCACAGAAGTGTTGATATCGAGTTAAACAAAACTCGAACACAAAACCTGTTTCATATCCCTGACAACACACACTTTAAATCTTCCCCTAGGTGATTCAGTTAACTATTAACACCAACATGGAAATATATTTTTTAATAAAAATGCTTTTTTTACCAAATAGAAATGCCTTCTATAATAGTTATGCTGACGGGAAGGGTTCAACTTAAAAATGAATATTTGTTTCGTAGATAATAATTTGAATAAACAAAACATCTCTTAAAACGCTTACAAAGATGCATTTCTATAGAAAGTTTAGTGAATGGGGCATTGCATACCACCAGGCGTATTTCATTATGAGTTCTCGATTAATTGTTTATTCTTAGCTGCAATGGGGTGCAGTCTGCGCCACAGTCCTAGCCCTTTGCTACACCACAGCAAAATATGTCTCACCAGTGTGGAGCAGATCACACGCAAAGAAATCGATCCAGCCTTAAAAAAAAAAACTGTTGAAAATCGATCGATGGGTGTCTCGAGCCAACTAAAGTAGATTACCGCTACTTACTTAGTTTCATTGCTCCCCTTTAAAGTCTACTCTCAACTTGAGAAATTGAAGCAGGATACTGGCCCTCGTCATCCACTCTACCGTAGTGAACCAATGACAAAGAGGCTCAAGTCAAGACACGGATTTCAACATTCAGTTGAACCACTAAACATAGTTCCTAGTCAGCGTCTGTTCCTGTGGTGCAGCCACCTCAATAACGTGGAACACAGGCTGTCTTACTCGGCCCTCCCTCTGGCTCTAGTGATGTCTGGTCCTGCTTAAATCTCCCCCGAACAGCTGTTGGTCGTTGTAGAGCCAGCTTTCAGAAATAGGGATATACCACCAATGATGATCCGATACGAGCAATTACAACCTTGAAGATTCGTGCACAGTTCTTCTTCTTCTATGTGCCCTGTCCCTTCAGGACGTACGCGATCATGGTTCTCCACGTTTCCCTATCCCTTGTGGCTCCTAGTATGCTTGCCTCTGTTACTCCTGGCAACCCCCGTTCCGTCATCCAACTGATCAGGCCCTGCAAATATGTTATTCGCTGCCTTCCTCTGTCTCTCTTTCCTTCTATTTGGCCAGTCAGTATCAGGTTCTCCAGGCCCTCCTTCCTCATTGCGTGTCTCAGGAACTTCAGTTGTCTCTTCCTGATGCTCAGTATTAATTTCCTTTTCGTTGCCATTCTTTCAAACACCTCATCGTTGCTCGCATGCTCGGTCCACGATATCCGCAGCATCCTTCTGTAGAACCACATTTCTGCTGCTTCCAGTTTTGTCCTCATTTTCGATGATATTGTTCAGCATTCACTGTCGTATTGAAGAACTGACATCACATAGCAATCCAGTACTCTTTTCTTTGTTTCTAGTGAAGGTTTCCTGTGTCTTAATACTTTACTCAGCTTCTGGAACGCGTCTTTTGCCATGCCAATTCGCCTTCGGATCTCTGTGTCGCACTTTCCATCTCCTGTTAGAACACTTCCTAGGTATTTAAATTTTTATACTTGCTTTATTCTGGTATCCCTCACCTGTAAAAAAAAAAAAACTAGGCAGGGCTCTGTGTACAACACCGGCTGGGTGTGTTCCAGCGAGTTGATAAGAAACATCAGCAGTAATTACAACAGTCAGTCTATCTTTGATCCTGCTCTTCTTAATGCAATGGAGGGGTTCTATCTGAAGAATGGATCATCAAGCATCGGATAATTATTTCTGGTCCTTTCCTATCCCGAAAAACGTTGTACCGCAATGAAATTTGATCCTCATTGGGTGCCTTACTCGTGTAGCATTGTACCAAACTACATGTTAAACATTTTATATAGTCAGTTACTTTCTTGTCCATTATTAACGTAGTGAGCTCGATTGTGTGGCCTTGTGCCAAACTAAACATTGCTTAGTCAATATGCTAGTCCGGGCGTCCCTGCCAAATGTACGGAAGCCTTTGATGATCACAAATTATAGTAACAGTAATAAAAAAAAAATCTTCGCTGAGGCATGACGGAAGCAGCCAGCTATTCACAAACCTTTTCCAGTTTCAATTTCTCCCACTATTGAGCAATAATAAACACCAAAGCTCCCATAATTAGTATGATTCTCTCGTCAGACAAAGGGCGTCTGTCCATTCAAATTATCCGTTGAATAAGAGACCTGGCTGCAGTATTAAATTTACTACTTCAACTAAAATTCAATATCCGGCTTGAATGGTCAGTTTTAATCACTACCAATTTCCACCATCTTTGTTAGAATCCGCCAACAACGTTGGTTTTTGTTTTCTTGAATTTCTAAATTGTTTAATCTCGATTATAGTATTGCTGGCACTGTTTTAAGTGCTCCAAATATTAAGGGGACCACCATCACATTTATATTCTAGTTTTGGAAACTTCTGGAAAATATTACTGGCATTTTTTCCAGTTTTATTTCTTTCGACTTTGTTCTTCTGATGCAGCCACATTTACGATATGGCAGGTTATCTTTGTTGGAGACCAGCTCTTCTCGCTCGTTCTTTTTATTCTTATTTCTTTTTTTCCCCCATTTTTTCCCGTTCCTTTCTTCATCCTTCTTTTTTTCACCCTTCTTTTTCTCCCTTTTTCTTCTTTTTTCTCTTCCCTGTTCTTTTTCTCTTCCCCACCTCTTTTGTTTTTTCCTTTTTTTTTCTCCTTTTTTACTTTCGCTTTTTTTTCCTTTTTTTCCTTTCACCTTTTTTCTTTTTTTTACTTTCTTTTTTCCTTTTTTTACTTTCTCTGTTTTTTCCTTTTTTTTACTTTCTCTTTTCTTTCCTTTTTTCCTTTCTCTTTTTTTCTTTCTTTTTTCCTTTTTCCTTTCTTTTTTTCCTTTCTTTCTTTTTTCCTTTTTCCTTTCTCTTTTTCCTTTCTTTCTTTTTTCCTTTCTTTCCTTTCTTTCTTTTTTCCTTTTTTCTTTCTTTCTTTTTTCTTTCTTTCTTTTTTCCTTTCTTTTTTCCTTTTTCTTTCTCTTTTTTCCTTTCTTTTTCTTTTTTTCCTTTCTTTTTTCCTTTTTTCCTTTCTTTTTTCCTTTTTTCCTTTCTTTTTTCCTTTTTTCCTTTCTTTTTTCCTTTTTTTCCTTTCTTTTTTTCCTTTTTTTCCTTTTTTTCCTTTTTTTCCTTTTTTTCCTTTTTTTCCTTTTTTTCCTTTTTTTCCTTTTTTTCCTTTTTTTCCTTTTTTCCTTTTTTTCCTTTCCTTTCCTTTTTTTCCTTTTTTTCCTTTTTTTCCTTTTTTTCCTTTCCTTTTTTTCCTTTTTTTCCTTTCTTTCCTTTTTTTCCTTTCTTTCCTTTTTTTCCTTTCTTTCCTTTTTTTACTTTCTCTTTTTCCTTTCCTTTTTTTACTTTCTCTTTTTCCTTTCCTTTTTTTACTTTCTCTTTTTCCTTTCCTTTTTTTACTTTCTCTTTTTCCTTTTTTTTTACTTTCTCTTTTTCCTTTTTTTTTACTTTCTCTTTTTCCTTTTTTTTTACTTTCTCTTTTCTTTTTCACTTGTTTGTAAAGTTTGGTTTGCAGTGTTTGTTAAAAGCCGTTCATTTGTTTGCCTTTTTCCCTTCTAAAATGAATAGTCGCTTAATTTTATTTTCTTTCTTTCGACGAGGACGAACATACTTTCATTAAACAACGTTTTGACACCGCATAATCGACCCGAAATATCTTTTTTCATTTCCCCATGCGATGATCAAAAAGTTGTTAGTTTATTACACACTTTTATTGGCTCAATTAAAGTGTTTCTCTCTTTCTTTCCTCCGAGAATCTTTTCATGTTTTTAGATTAACCAAATTAGTTTGTTTCATTTGCATTAAAAAAAGAAAAAAAAACATTTCTTTTCGAGTGTATGCATGTGTAGTGTAACGGTTATTGGCACCAAAAGTACAATTGGTGAGCACGAGTTCCGTCCTCAACGAATGCATTCACTTTTTTCGCCCCCTCTCAACTATGCGTAAATATTAAGACAAGCAGTTTTCTCTAGCCTTGGTTGGTAGACATTCTAGGAAAAAGTCTGTTCTGAAATGAAAATCTTAGTGAAGGCTAAAAGAAACTACTCTACTATCTTTTCTAAGTCATTGTAATTCACAGATTATAAAGAAAAAAGGTTTATAGTAGGTACCTCCACTAAATCGCTGAAAAAAAAAAAACAGCATAGTATTAAGAAAAAGGTCCCAAACTTGATAAAAAACGAACTTTTTCCATCAAAATGTTCACGGTACTATTAAGAAGAAAAATCAAAGTATTTTTTAATTATTTTCTATAAATTTTTTAATCCTTTCTAATACGTTCGAAATTTATTTTTGTTAGCAGGGGAGCTAAATCGTTACGAGAGTTTACAATAGAAAACTTAATATTACATAACCCACTTTTTTCCGGTGACAAACACATTAATTTGGAAATTTATGCAAAAATCAAATAATTGTCGGATTTTATTAAAACTTCAGAACTTATTCACAAATTATTTTTTTAAAATATTGGTAAAAATATTTTTTTACATCTATTACCCCACTTCACGTAAATTCATTAAATTTCAAGAAATTAAATTCTGTAGGCAAAAATGATTTTAATAGTTAAACGCAGGACTCATTGAGGAATGTCAGTCATGTATTCTTTTTTTAAAACATTTAGCCCCTTTTACCGAAAATCTGCTCCAAAAAGTAAAATAAAAAATGCAATATAACTGTCATTATTTAATTAGATAAGGTTTTAATTGCTTTAATAAATAATATAGCTGTCAAACATTAGTCTGAAGAAAAGAAATTTGTTTTTGCTTAATAATTTAATTTTAAAAGAATTGTTTTCGTTTTTCTTTTCTTTTTTTTTTAATTATATAATATTATATTATAAGCACTTGACATTGAATTTGATAAAGCCGAATTAAGTATGTAGGTGACCAGGCTCCTTATAAACTAGGTACCTCCACTCATTTTCGATATTTAACTTTTTAAATTGAATTTTTACTAATAAAATTTTTTTCTTGACATTTTGATTGAAAGCCAAATGATTAAATTTACTATTTTTAATAAGCAAAATACTCTGGTGTATTTCAAACAGAAATCATATAGATAGGAATATAAAATTTTGAAATTTTATTTTCATTTTTTCGGACATTTTTGAGCGATCGACACATTTGTAAACAAATTTTTGGTTTTACAAATCTTGTAAAAATAAAATATACATCTGACAGATTATTTTTTGGAAAATGATCAAATTTAAAGTTAAATTAATTTGATTTACACAGGTATTACTTATTTATAGCATGAAATTTAGATTAAAAATTATTTTTAAACACAGAGTTGACCTTTCCAACCTTTCCGCCATAATTGAAATGTGTTGACAGATGCAAGTTAAGATAAGTGTATAGCGATCACAAGTAAAATAATTGTACAATTTTTTTTCCAGTCAAGCGAAGAAATCCTGAAACACATGATCTTTTAACGTACACATAGAAATTACCACATAAAAAAAATCTTCAAATAGACACACACACACACACACACACACACACAAATTAAAATTATTTTAAAAATACGGTGGCGAAATGATTTGTAGAAAACGTTTCAATTTTCGATTAGTAAATATAGTCTTCACTAAATAACCTGCCAGCCTAACGTCTACAAAACTTGTAAATATTTTAAAAATATATTTAAAACTTTATAAATTATTATAAAGGCTATAAACCACAACGCAAATTTGAGCGGCCGCATTTATTTTCCTTTTGTCGAATCTCACAAACCAGTTCAACGTTGCTTGAGTGACCATCTGTCATCGTTGTCGCATCGGTCTATGACTGGTGATCTGGTCGCATGGCGAGGATCCGGAAGCTGCCCTATTTTGTTTTGAAATATTTGGTCTGACATTCGCAGGTCGGATTCATCAGCCTAACTTCTGTCCTAACTTGGGAAAATTGTGGAAAATGGTGTTGTGTTCTGGCACAAAGTTCGGAAAGGTTTATAGACATGAATGCTTTCCATGATCACAATAATGGGTCATCTAGCTAAGATCGAACACTGCACTTACAGAGAAAAAAATCAACTAAAATAGTTCTGTAGGCGGCGACCATCTAAACTTATTTATAAATGGAACTTATGTGTGTGTGTGTGTGTGTGTGTGTGTCTCTATCTGTTACCTATAGACTCCGAAATGGCTGAACCGATTTTTTTGAAAATTTACACAGTTGTACTATAAGCGTCTGCGAGTGTTCTTAGCTAGGTTTTGTGTCGAGGTACCCCCGATAAATATCGAAAATCGAAAAAATCGGGTTATAAAAAGAGTGGTCCGATTTTAATCAAATTTGATACACTCATATACAGAGACATTAGAAACTATATTCATAAGTATGTATGTATGTATGTATATATATGAGGTAAGATGTTTTTGTGTGTGTCTGTTTATCTGTCTGTATGTCCTTTATACAAATCCACAATTTTTTCCGATTCTCACCAAACTTCACACAAATATTCTTTATGCTGAGTCTGAGCTCCAGGACCATGGATTAGTTTTAAAGCTTTCATTACACCCGAGCAACGCCAGCCTATACTGCTAGTCTTCTCTAATTAGACGTATGAGCAATGACTGTTTCCATGTAACTTGTTGGTGGAAGTAGATCAGACGGGAGTATAGAAAAGTGTCGTTAATTAGAATAAACAAAAATATATATTGCATTTTTTTTCTTTTTTTTTAATCGATTCTCAGAGAAGATAGCATCGTTATATAAAAACAAGGCAATTTGTTTGTCTGCCCGTCTCACTGCAAAGAATTTGATCAGTCGTATGAGCAATGACTGTTCCCACGTAACTTGGTTGGTGGAAGTAGATGAGACGGGAGTATAGAAAAGTGTCGTTAATTAGAATAAACAAAAATATATTTTACTTTTTTTTTTTTTTAAATCGATTCTTATAGAAGATAGCAGCGTTGTATAAAAACGAGGCAATTTATTTGTTTGTCAGCCCGTCTCACTGCAAAGAATTTGATGGAGAATTTATCTTCGGGAATCTTCTATAATCTGTTTAATTTCTCCGAAGCAAATAGGGAAGCATTTAAGTGGCAAGGAAATAATTTATTCGGAAGAGATTCGATCAAAAACAATTCCGAAAGAAAACAAAAACAAAAAAAGAACGGTAACGAAAAATTCAGTCTTTGACACAGTTCCCATTAAAATGGGCAGTTAAAACGACTTATCAAAAGAAAATTATTCATAGTAATGAATTTTATCAATATTAACATATTCATCAAAGAGATATGGGGGTGGGAGCAACCGCAAATATATGGGGGTGGGAGCGAATAGATATGCGTATAATGAAATATTTATTTCTTATCTATGTTCTCCTCGTTGGGCTCGAAGCTTCCCCAAAGTATTCTCAGACATAAGGAGTAATAGGCCTTAATCTTCCAAACGGACCCATAACGCGCTGGTAGTGTAGTGGATGAATACTGTGCTCTGCTTTTAGACTATTTGCTCGAATAAAGCTAAAAAGGCCCATCAATTCTACTGTTTTATCCATAAGAGGAGTTGCCTATATGTGGTTATGTTTCCTTTGTAAAACAGAACAAAAACACATAGTAGATAGTTGTGTGTACTAGATGTAATATATGTAAGTACAAAGTTTGTCTCTTTAACTGAGCAGATTCATGCCGATTTCGAAGTTTCGTGAGGACACCGTTATGATGTTCTTACTCGTCAGGGTTCCGGTTTTTTCTTGTTTATATAGAACTAGCAGTATAGCCCGGCGTTACTCGGGTGTAATGAAAGCTTTAAAACTAATCCATGGTCCTGGAGCTCAGACTCTTTGGACGTTGGCACGAAAGACTAAAAAGCAATAGTTGTTTCCAGTTAAAGAGACTGAAAGAAAAATGAATGGATGTAAGTCAAATTTTGATTTCCTGGTATCGATACAAAATAAATTTTTTTCGCCGTAAACTGAATTTTGAAGGCTAAATAAGTCCTCTGAGTAAATGGTATCATGGCTGAGACTAAGAACAACAATTATCCCTACTTAGAGCCAAACTCGAAGCAAAAACTAAAATAAAAGGGCTGAAAAAAATACATACAGGCAGATAAACAGACACACAAACAGACATCGTGCCTTTTATAAATATATATTATCGATTTTCTGCACTATTGTAAGAACTACAACCTCGAAACTTCTGAATATCGTTTCTTATGTCTTTGTTTATGAGTGTATCAAACTTGATTAAAATCGGACCACTCCTTCTATAACACGATTTTTTTCGATTTTCGATATTTATCGGGGATATCTCGACACAATGTAGTTAAGAACACTTGCAGATGCTTATAGTACAACTGTGTAAATTGTCCAAAAAATCGGTCCAGCTGTTTCGGAGTCACACACACACACACACACACACACACACACACACACAGACAAAGTTCCATTTATAAATAAGTTTAGATATGGTGTGATGTTTTGTGGGAGTGGTTTTATTTGTGACTGGTTTATTTTCTTTGTCTCTTTGTTCTTATTTTGCAGGTGTTTGATTTATTTTTATTGCGCATTGCTTTGGTTTTTATTTTGGGTGGGCCTCTTTGTTGTTTTGAACTTTTTTTATTTATATATGTTTTGTTTTTGTTTATTTTATTTTCTATGTTTGTATTTATAGTTTTATTTTAATATTGTATATTTATATTGTTTGTATGTTTCATTTTTGTTTGATTTTGTTATTTATTGTTAATTGTGTAGCAAAATAGGCATTTGTTCGCATGTTTACGTTTTCCCATTATCTCATTTGCCTTTATTTAGTAGTTTACTTTGATTTTTTTTAAACTGATTATAGCTAGCTTCTCTTCTAGGCATAATTTACGACTTCTACTATTACTGCTGTGTGGTAATGCTTTCTTTACTATTTCTTCTTTAATTTTGGTGGTAATGTTATGTTCTTTCTGGTTCCATATATATTTTAATGTCGTTGTACTCTTTTTATATTTTTCTGTGCTGAATGATGTTTTGTGGTTATTGAATCTCTCTTTGAGGGATGTTTCTGTTGCTCCTAGATAAATTTGTTCGTTTGTATTGGTGTTATTTTTCACAGCAGCTTTGTATATTAGGTTGTTGCTTAAACATTTATTAAGTGGACAATTGTCCTTCTTTCGGCAGTTGTATTTGTTAGTATTGTTGTTACTGTTTTTATTAAATATTTTCTTGTTGTGTTTGCTTATTTACTTCTCTGTTTTCCATGCAGCTATAGCAGATTTTGACTGTTTTTGTTGATGAAAAGTATGCCCTGATGAGTGAGGGCATCATAATGGTGTCTTCATGAAACTTCGAAGTCAGCATGATTCTGTACAGTTAAATGGCAAACTTCTCCATATTAACCTCGTTAACTTTCGATCTCGATATCGAGCACTTTACGACAGAACTGTTTGCCAAAATATCATTTATCAGTAAACCACTGAAAAACATCAATTTTGGCACTAAGCATCGTAACAACTCAACACTAATATACATTGTGTGCGCGCATCTTCGATATGGTGTCCTGGTTAACAAGGTTGTCTAGCTAGATTAATTACAACTGATAGTGTGCTCAATCTTAACAGGGTACCATATACATTCAACTTTGTGTCATTTAAAACTACACTTAGTATATATATATATATATATATATATATATATATATATAGTGTGTGTGTGTGTACGCGTGCACGAAGTGCTACCCAAAGTTTGGTAAAACGAACGAATAAATTACTGATGTTCGGACTTATATATTGGGCGTGTATAATGATAATGTATACGCCAAAAAGTCTGCTTTCTTCTACCGAACGCTCATAGCTCAGAGGTAGAATCGCCGACTGACGCCACTTCGTTCGGGTTTCAACCCTGGGTAAAAAGCAATCGGAGTCTAACCGTACTGATGAGCTGTGATACAGCGAAACAAATCTGTCTGCCGATGACTATATATATATATATATATATATCAGAGACTGTTTCTCGATATAGTCATTTGAACTTAGTCTGAAGATAGCAGTGACGCATGATACTGATAACCCCCGCGCATTGTTGATTCCTGTTTTTAGATACACACGATGACCCAGTTCCCAAAACCTAACCAATTTAGTGTAAAATCTTCTGTACAATAAAGACGGAAACCGATGATGGTTCGCCTGGAATAGGCTTATACACCCGATTTACCATGAAATAACGTGTCTGCCTAATTTTTTTTTTAATTTTATATTTACTCTACATGTATTTATATACACATATATTTAGAGCTCTCTTTGAGAGTTATCATACCACTATATGTACAGAATACTCTTCTGGATTCTTCTATATCTACACCGCATGCTTATATATATATATATATATAAAGTATTGTTGGAATAATATTCCTTGTCCAAAGAAACACTAGTTCTGAAATGCCTTAAAAAAATCTTAAAAGCATTTAAGAACAATCACATCAATTGACAAGACACAAAAGTGTCGAAACAAAATGGCTACTTTTGTAGTGATATTGTAACATATCCATGTTATAATTTATGAATAAATAATATTATTAGCTCTACTTTTGTAATGAGCACTTTTTTAAAAATAGTGTTTCTTTGGACAAGGAATATTATTCCAACAATACTTGTGTGTGTGTGTGAGTGAGTTAAGGAGTGGTAGATGGAGGAAGTTAAGCAATATGATTATGGGTGTGTCATCATTACCCAATCAAAAGGGAGAATTAGGTCGAACTATAAAGCATTTAGGTCGTAAATATTACGCTACAGTCAAAACATAAGAATGAAATAACAACATCGGAAAATAACATTCTTGAAAAGTGCGAGTGAAGTATTTTTACAGTCCTTATCTCCAGTAAAAAAATAGAAATGTAAGAATACTGGAATAATTAAATAAAATAAATTAATAAAATCTTCCTTGTCAGTCGTTTTTAATGAAACATGTTTAAAAGAAAGAATGCTGCCCATACATTAATTATATATATTAGTTTTTGGTCATAATTAAATTAGACTAGTACGCAGTTGTATTAAGTGTTCAATACATTTATATTGTAGAACTTTTGAATATTTTTCATTTGGAAATGAGTTATTTCCGCGACCTAGGTTTCAACCTTTCGGTATCTTCAGGCGATTTATAATAACTGATTTTTTCTGGAACTTTTAAGCAACCGAAAATTTTCAAAATTATGGAGGATTTATTTAAACACTTTCATCTACGTTTGTATGATAGTAGTATGTATTTGTAGGTGTGATTATATCTGGACATTATTTTTTTATTTTTCATTTAGTAATTTTTTGTTCTGGGAACAACATAATAGCTAACTTTTCCTTCTGGCACAATCTGCATACATCACCGCCATTTTATGCTTTGACTATTTTCACTATACTCCAAGTTATATCTGTTCCATTTTTAATTTCCACACGTGGCTAGCCAGTTTGGTACAATTTTTGAAGTTTTCCGGTTTAAATGTTGGTTGGTTGGTTGTTTTTGTTTTTATGGCATATCAACCTCAGCGGGTCATTTATTGCCCACTAAGTTTTATTTATTTATTGCTGGTAATACCTTTTTCTTTCAACAATTTATTGTTGTTGTTTTTAAATAAGTTTTTTATCTAGTATTTTTTTTTTCCGAGTATCAAGATTTATTGGGATTTGTTTTTAAGGACAGTCCCCAAGTCCTGCTCTTGTTATTTAACCCATAACTGGAGGGAAGAGACGGATCCATACCTTTCCGAGCCGATATCCACTGCACCACAACGCACATCCGTCACGAAATGCTTACAGCAACTGGTATTCCCAAGCGGTCACCCATCTAAGTACTGACCAGACTCAACGTTGCTTAACTTCGGTGATCTAGCAAGAACCGGTGTATTCAAAGTAATAGGCCGTAAGCCCCGGTTTAAACGTAGATTTGTGATTATTCCATCTGTATTTTAAAATGCCTTTTGTAGACCCCAGATATGTTTTCCTTTGTCTATCTATGTCATGTCACTCTGCTTTATAAATAACACCATTTGTTTTGTCTTTAGAGTTACATTCCTTGTTAGTGATGTCATTTTACACGTTATTATTTACGTTTCTAGCGTGTTTTTTGTTTTGTTGTTGTTGTTGTTGTAATGTAATTTTCTAAATGACTAGTACAGCTATATCTTAATTTGATTGAATCCCTATTGCTAATTTTGTTTAATTATTAGTTTTTTGGGAAGTGTTTATTAATTAATTCAAAGAATATTTCTCCTATTTAGAATTTTACTTCTAAGTTAAACTGTGAATTAAACCAAATAATATTTCGATTTCTGTTATTTTTCATTTCTTTGATTGTGATTTGTATTCTAATTTGTTTTTTATGGCTAGATTCCTTTAAAGTATTTTCATAATCGTTTTTTTTTTATTTTCATCAAAGATTTTGTTTGAAGAGTTCTTGATAGCCTGTGTTCTATTCCTTTATAGATGTGTTTGATTATGCTTAGATCTTGTTTTTCCGTACTTTAAAATTCAAGGGTGTCTCTTTACACCGGATCTGTTAAACTTGTACAGCGAGACTATTTTGAGAAATTTAGATGTTATGCCGAGTTCGAATTCCAGTTGAATTCATTGCATTCACTTACGCGCAAATACCCTTGGGAAAGGTATTAGTCCGTCTCTTCCTTCCAGTTATGGGTTAATAACAGGACAGATTGAGTTCTATAGCCTTGGCTGGCAACCTACTACGGGATAATCTTCTGTTCAGTCAGTCATGTCTCTTTCGAGACATGATCACCCAAGCGTGTTTCAAGTATGGCACTTAACTGATTGAGATGGTATGCCAGGATTTGTAATTAGAGGCCACAATTTGAATAACATACGCTACGCAGACGATATAGTGCTGATCGTAGATATGGAAAGAAAACTACAAAAACCCCTACGAAAGGTCCCTGAAGAGTGACAAAAAAGGACTACAAATAAACTGCAAGAAAACCGAATGCATGGTCATCAGCAAAAACAGCAGCCCAAAATGCCAAGTACAGTTGGGAGATAATAAAATCAAGCAGGTACGAAAATTTAAATACCTGGGAAGTGTTCTAACTGATGACGGGAAGTGTGACACAGAGATCCGAAGACGAATTGGCAAGGCGAAGAACGCCTTCCAGAAGCTGAGTAAAGTATTAAGAAACAGGAAACTTTCACTAGAAAAAAGAGTACTAGATTGCTATGTGATGTTAATTCTTCAATGTGGCAGTGAATGCTGGACAATATCATCAAAGATGAAGGAAAAACTTGAAGCAGCTGAAATGTGGTTCTACAGAAGGATGCTGTAGATATCATGAACCGAGCACGTGAGCAATGAATGGTGTTGGAAAGAATGAAAACGAAAAGGAAATTAATATTGAACATAAGGAAGGGGTGCTTGGAGAACCTGACACTAACAGGTCAGCTAGAGGAAAAAAGAGACAGAGGAAAGTAGTGGATGATAGAACGGGGGTTGTGTGGTGTAATAGAAGAAAGTGTGCTAAGAGCCACTAAAAATAGGGAGACGTGGAAGGCCATGATCTCCTACATCCTGAAGGGACAAAGCACATACAAAAAGAGGAAAGTTGTGTTTGCTTTCATATATGGAGAGACTAGCAGTATAGCCCGGCGTTGCTCGGGTGTAATGAAAGCTTTAAAACTAATCCATGGTCCTGGAGCTCAGATTCTTTGGACGTTGGCACGAAAGACTAAAAAGCAATAGTTGTTTCCAGCTAAAGCGAAACCGTAGACAGAAAGAAAATTGAATGGATGTAAGTCAAATTTTGATTTCCTGGTATCGATATCAAATAAATTTTTTTCGCCATAAACTGAATTTTGAAGGCTAAATAAGTCCTCTGAGTAAATGGTATCATGGCTGAGACTAAGAACTACAATTATACCTACTTAGAGCCAAACCCGAAGCAAAAACTAAAATAAAAGGGCTGAAAAAAATACATACAGGTAGATAAACAGACACACACACACAAACAGCTTGCCTTTCATATATATATATATATATATATATTATCGATTTTCTGCACTATTGTAAGAAATGCAACCATGAAAATTCTGAGCATCGTTTCTTATGTCTTTGTCTATGAGTATATCAAATTTTATTAAAATCGGACAACTTCTTCTGTAACCCGATTTTTTCGATTTTCGATATCTATCGGGGGTACCTCGACACAAAACCTAGCTAAGAACGCTCGCAGACGCTTATAGTACAACTGTGGAAATTTTCAAGAAAATCGGTTCAGCCGTTTCGGAGTCTATAGGTAACGGACACACACACAAATTTCCATTTATAAATAACTTTAGATTTGATTTAGATTTAGATTAGATACTGTCAATTCGTAACTTAAATTCTACATCTAAATATTGAGCAACCTTCTTGCTTGTTTCAATTACTATTTCAAACCATTTTTCATATCACGATACTCCCAGTTATATTATACTCGTATTTGAGTAGATATTCTGTTTTTAATTAAACAGTATATTTATATATTTATTTAACAACCTGATTATTTACGAATAATTTTGTTCGAAAATGTGCATCATTCGGCAGGATTCGAACCTGCGACCCCTATCAACATCGGGGACCCACCAATTGATCTGGTGTGTCTTAGACCACTCGACCGCAAATTATACCACAGTCTAAACGAAGTCAAATCACGCCTATATAACACAATTTTCGATTCTACGCAAATAACCATCTCTGCTCTGAAATGTATCGTTATGTCAACAAATGTAAGCATACAATGTTTCGGAAAATCCCGAAATGGTTTTAACAACCGACATGTTGAAATTATTTGTTTGGACATTACTTTTAACGAATACTTGTATTTGAGTAGATATTCTGTTTTTAATAAAATATATATATATATATATATATTGTGTGTGTGTTAATTATTTTCCGATAATGTGTATTTGTAACTGAATAAAATGAGGAACTTTATCAAGGTAAATGTAGGATTTATTTTGTTAGATGTGTTTATATACAAAACCGTTGATGTAATTGGTTTATCAAGGCTTTTAAATTAATGAATGTTCATTAGGTGATTGAAAGTTCAGTTAAAACATTCGTCTGTCTTATTTATACCCACCTTACAGCGTTCTACCATTTTTTCTTAGCCACTTTCACTACATTACTATTGGTGGACCGTTGCACACTGAGTGTGTCTGTAGGCAGCTACCATCCTCTGCTTCTTTGCACAGACGTTTGGAATAAACTGCAGACACTACCATAACTCATATGGCGGCTTTTACGGAGTTTCACAATTATTTTGTCAGCTGAATTAGTCATTCCACTAAAAGACCTTTTACTAAAATCAGTTTGTTTTTCTTCTTAGAATTGTTGTTAACAATAATAACTCATACCTTTACTCTGTCATATATATATATATATATATATATATATATATATATATATTCTTCTTGATAAAGTCACCCAGAGAAAAAAATAAAATGCACCGGAACCAGGTGGTTTGAATTCAGTTTTCTTTTTCTAAACTGGTTAACTTTCAATGCTATATGATTCAGTCTGTTCTGCTATTTTATCCATAGCAGGGGATGAAGAAACGGATTCGTACTTTCCCAAAAGTATTAGTACGTAAGTAAATGAATTCGACTGAAATTCGAACTCCTAGCCGCTAACCATTACTCCTTCACATTGTAATAATTTGCAAAACAAAATCGGCTATTTTATCCATATCAGTGAGGAGAAGAAAAAGTATTAGTACGTAAGTGAATGTAATGAATTCGACTGAAATTCGAACTCTGCTCTCCGATTCCTCAATCCGAGCCGCTAAACAATAATTTTTAATAACTTGCAAAACAAAATGTTAGAACCAAAACATTCTAACCATAATAAAATAAGTTATCTAACTGTGCGATATTATATGACTCGTTCATTCAGATACCATAACAAATACAAGCATAACGAAAACAATTTAATAAAAATTTGCACCCACTAAGGAACTGAAACCTGAAGAAGTGGGAATATCAAACAAGAAAAGGAGCCAAAAATTAAAAAAGATCTCATATGCATATACCCTTCAGCTAAGATTAGATAAATTAAGACCTATCCTATAACATGTGAACAATTCAGAAGTGTAAAATTCTTCTTACCTAGCAGACATCCAAATACCAGTATAAGTCAAATATTCACCTTTCGTCAAAATCTGTGGACGAGAGTCGCTTCCTTTTTGCTCTAACTTTGACTTTATGTTATTGATTATAGAACAAAGTGAGTTTTGTTTAACGGCATATCAACCTCTGTGGATTATTTAATACCAAAAAGGTAGAGTTTTAAGGTATTTTTTTAAGTATTCAGTTATAGTGAGAAGGTTGATTTAGTCAGATTTTAATGATTTTTTTTGTTTTTATTCTTTTTTATTTTAGAACACAGAAAGTCTAGTTTTGTATTCAAAAACGTTTTGCTGATAATAATCGTTCCTTCAAAAACGTTTTGCTGATAATAAAAATTTTCGTTCCTTCAAAAACGTTTTGCTGATAATAATCGTTCCTTCAAAAACGTTTTGCTGATAATAATCGTTCCTTCAAAAACGTTTTGCTGATAATAATCGTTCCTTCAAAAACGTTTTGCTGATAATAATCGTTCCTTCAAAAACGTTTTGCTGATAATAATCGTTCCTTCAAAAACGTTTTGCTGATAATAATCGTTCCTTCAAAAACGTTTTGCTGATAATAATCGTTCCTTCAAAAACGTTTTGCTGATAATAATCGTTCCTTCAAAAACGTTTTGCTGATAATAATCGTTCCTTCAAAAACGTTTTGCTGATAATAATCGTTCCTTCAAAAACGTTTTGCTGATAATAATCGTTCCTTCAAAAACGTTTTGCTGATAATAATCGTTCCTTCAAAAACGTTTTGCTGATAATAATTTTTCCTTCAAAAAAATGTATATTTTTCTATAAAAGTATTTTTATGTATAGATTTGTATAAAAGTACATACTTTCATAGTGTTTTGATCCCAGTTTTTTTTTGGGGGGGGTAACTATTTGCCCATAGCTGGGACCCTAACAGGTGCTA
The DNA here is from genome assembly GCA_037127315.1 of Ascarosepion bandense. Lineage (NCBI taxonomy): Eukaryota > Metazoa > Mollusca > Cephalopoda > Sepiida > Sepiidae > Ascarosepion > Ascarosepion bandense. The sequence continues at coordinate 22,862 of JBBBDQ010000384.1, forward strand.
CCTCTCCAGGTCAAGGTGGACATGGGAACAAGAGCAATTAAGAGGTGGTTCCATGCTCCTCACAAACCTTCCAATCAGAGGCCTTGCTGCCGAATGCAGTTTACCGTCATGCTCAGGACCATAAAGAACAAAACCATTTGGCAAACCTCAATTTCATAAAATTACACAATTGTGACCCCTAATACCAAGTAAGCAAAGAATACATAATGTAGATTCTTATTGTGTGACAGTACCACATTACTACAAACAGAAATGATCTTCAGAACAAATAAATTTACCTCTCGTATGCGAATCGTGTTCACATTGGGCGTAAGAAGATGCAAAGAAAGAAGGCATACCCAGCAGACGTTTTTCATTCAGCAAATCGCACGGATTTTGGCAAATATAAGTAGCTCTTTGTAATACCTTTTGTAATACCTTTGTTACCGTCCAAGCCTCGACAAAAACAGAAACCGCAATCAATGAAGACATTTTCGCGGTGGAACTCTAAATGCCTTCTTCACCGGGCAAGAGGTGACAAGTTACTGCTCTTACCACCTTTTTCCGCGAGTTTCTCTTCGGCTGGTCACGATACACAGAAACTCAGTCTCTCAATGTCAATTTTGGAACAGACGCAAAGAATGGGTAATCCAGCATCACATCGAACACTCATTTCCTATGGTCTGAGGAAACACCCACATTGTTGCTGTCTTCGTTACCCTGAATAAAAATAACGCACTCATGAAATATAATGTCGCTTGGAATCGCCGTAGTATTGCTGAATTCTGTAGTCAGGATGTAAAACTAGCTGTCTACTCTAACGTTAGTATTTATGCCATTTGGACGATTCACTTTCAGGTTCTGGGAGGTGTAATCTCCACAACATTTGTTATAACAAATATTTTTGCAAGGTATTGCCCTAAAATATCAATAGGGACCTCATATAATGAAACTGATACATGCCTGATGCCTTGCCATGATATTCAGTTCTGTTGTGTTATTTCTTGATCAAGAGCTCAGTGGTATTCATTGAGTAATCTTATGTCCCACATAGTATTGCACAATGCCTTTTATTATTTGTTGAGATTTGATAATCAAAGAATCCAGTGCCTTTTATATATATATATATATATATATATATATATATATATATATATATATTATCGATTTTCTGCACTACTGTAAAAACTGCACACTTGAAACTTCTGAATATCGTTTCTTATGTCTTTGTCTATGAGTGTATCAAATTTGATTAAAATCGGACCAATCCTTCTATAACCCGATTTTTTTCGATTATCGATTTTCGATATTTATCGGGAGTACCTCGTCACAAAACCTAGCTAAGAAAACACTCACAGACGCTTGTACTACAACTGTATAAATTTTCAAGAAAATCGGTTCAGCCGTTTCAGAGTCTATAAGTAACGGACACACACACAAAGTTCCATTTATAAATAAGTTTAGATTTAGATGACAGAAATTACTCTGGGAGAGATAATAAACATACAAATATTGCTTAAAATTATAAAGAATATGAAGTTGTGGAGGGCCATGGCACCTCTTAATGAGTTTGTGTAAATGGATGACAGAACATCATCTGGGAAGAAAACTAAGCGAATGAAGATTGTTTACAGTTATAAAGGCTTGAAAATTGTGGTGCTTCATGAAGAGTAACTGCCCATAAAAATATTTCAATTAGTCGGGTAGATAATTTTACTCTCCAAAATAACTAAACCCTATTCAAGTTGACATTGTTACTGGGATAGGTGAAGCAGTATGGCGGAAGAGAATTAACCATACCAGTGCAGGGAAAGGTAGATTTATGCCTTTGTAAATTTAATATGGACAACATAATTCAGAGGTTGTACTTTCTGTTAATCTGGCTGTCATTCTATTAGCATGACCCGTGTACGCCAGTTATTACAACTGATGCCATCTTAGTAAGTATAACAGAAATAAATAAAAAATAAAATAGAAAATAAAATACCATTTAATGAAAAATAAAAATATATCTAAGTTAGTTTTAGGCGTGTTACTGTCAGATTCAAAATTGTTCGTAATTGCCTAAAGGTTCATTTGGTAATTACAAACAATTTCTAATTTTTTTAATTACTATGTAAAGTGAATACCCAATCTTCGTATTATTATGGTTGTTGTAGGTGGTGATTTGCTTACAGCACGGAAACTGAATTTGGCAGGGTGGTTATCAGGATCCAAAATGTCAATTACAGGTCGGGGATACTAAAATTAAACAGGTACAGAAATTTGAATACCTGGGAAGTGTTCTAACAAAAGATGGAAAGTGAGACACCGAGAGCCAAAGACATACTGGGATAGCCAAAGCTAATAAGAGTAGTGAGAGACAGGAAAATTCCATTGAAAACAAAGAAAAGAGTACTGAACTATTTATATGACAACGAATGCGGGACAATCTCCTCATAGATGAAAAAAAGACTTGAAGTAACCGAAATTTGGTTCTACAGAAGGATGCTGAGGATACCATGGACAGAACATGTTAACAACAACAATGTTTTGAAGAAGATAAATACCCTTGGGAAAGGTAATAATCCGTCTCTTATCTCCAGTTATGGGTTAAATAACAGGACAGATTCATCAAATTAAAGTAAAATACTGAAAATTTATGTACCTACAGGCAATAAGGAATTGCGTAAACTTTCAAAAAATTTCTTAGACGTTGCACGAAGCGCGAGACTTGTCCGTGATAACTTTCATAATGGATGTAGTACCTTCTTGACGTGGACTGTAGTGCAGTGGATATCGGCTCAGAACGAGAAATCTGGGAGCTGAGTTCGAATTCCACTTGAATTCTTTGCATTCACTTACGCGCAAAAATCCTTGGGAAAGGTATTAATCTATCTCTTCCCTCCAGTTATGGGTTAAATAACAGGACAGATTGGGTTCTATAGCCTTGGCTGGCAATCAGTCTACCGCAAAAAGTAATGGCCACCTACTGCGGGATAATCTTATGCCCAGTCAGTCATATATCTTTTGAGACATGATCGCCCAAAACGTGTATCATGTATGGCACTCAACTGACTGACAAACGAAAAGAAAATTTATACTTAACAGGAAGATACAGTTGACGTTCCTGCGACACGTAATGAGGAAGGTCACAGAGCAAGGACAAACAAGATGGGCTTAAGCAAATATATGACAGAGCAGGGTTTGAGAGAAATAACATAAAATAATATATTAAGAGCAACAAGAGACAGGAATATGTGGAGGGCCATGATCGCCTACGTCCTGAAGGCACAGGGCGCGTAAAAGAAACATGTTAAGTCGATCAGCCTTCGTATTCGGGAAATCTTGGTAAAGGACAAATACAGAAGAACGCATTTTCATTACCAATATTTCTGTAATGCACAGACCGATAGACGTAATAAATTAAATGTTAATTTGAACCCCGACTTTTTTAAAGAGTTAAATCATTAGCTGTTATTTACAAATGTCAAGATTTAAAATGTGCTTACATCGTTTTTATATATATATATATATATATATATATATATATATATATATATATATGCGTTGTGGTGCAAAAATTAATGCATAAAATAATGATACGCGTGAGATGACGTCGCCTTTTGGCTATCGGCTCGGAACGACAAATCGGATAGCCGAGTTCGAATTCCAGTTGAATTCATTGCATTCACTTACGCGCAAAAACCCTTGGGAAAGGTACTAATCTGTTTCTTCCGCAAGTTATGGGTCAAATAACAGGACAGATTGCGTTCTATAGCCTTGGCTGGCAACCAGTCTACCGCAGAAAGCAATGGCAACCTACTGCGGGATAATCATATGCCCAGTCAGTCATGTCTCTTTCGAGACATGATCGCCCAAGCGTGTTTCACGTATGGCACTTAACTGACTGATATATTTTTAATTTTCTGAAACTTTAACAATTTTTTAAAACGTCTTTTAAGCATTTCATTTAACTTTTTTTTCGGAACCACATGCACAAATATTTGAGGTCCATAACTATGCTGGACAATTTTCTTAAAGATGAAGGAAAGACTTGAAGCAACAGAAATGTGATTCTACAGAAATATGCTGAAGATACCATGGACAGAGCAACAACAAGGTTTTTTAAAGAATGAAAACGAAAAGGAAATTTATGCTTAACATAAGGAAGATACAGCTGACGTTTCTGAGTCACGTAATGACGAAAGAAGGCTTGGAGAATTTAATACTCACAAATGAGAGACAGGGAAAAACAGCGCGTGACGTACTTGATGCGCTTAAGCAATTAGATAACAGAAGGATTTGGGAGAAATAATAGGTCAAAATATATTAAAGAACAGAAATACGTGAAAGGACACGATCGCTTACGTACAGAAGGGAAACGGCAGATAAAAGAAAGACTTTCATAAGATGTTGCGTTGACGTTCACAAATATTTATTCTGCTGGGTCCCTTCAGGATGTAGGCGATCATGGACTTCCACTTGGCCTTGTGTCTTGTTGTTCTCAATATTTTTCTTTTTGGTATCTCTCCCAAACCCCATGAGTATTAGATTTTCTAGGCACTCTTTCCTCGCTAGTGGTCCCAGGAACCTCAGCTGTCTCTTCCTGGTGTTAAGTATGAGTTTTTTTTTCTCGTTTGCATCCTCTCCAACCCCCTCATCGTTGCTCGCGTGTTCGATTCAAGGTATCCTCACCATATTTCTATTGCCTCAAGATTCTCCTTCATCCTTGAGTAGAACGTCCAACATTCACTGCCATACAGAAGGACAGCTATCACATAGCAAACAGCACCCTTTTCTTTGTTTCCAATAAGATTTTCCTGTCTCTTAGTACTCTGCTTAGCTTTTGAAATGCATCTTTGGCCATGCCAACGTGTCTTCGGATTTCAATGTCGCACTTTCCATCCTCTGTCAAAATGCTTCCCATGTATTAAAATTTCCTTACTTGTTTGATTTTAGTTTCTCCAACCTGTAGTTGTCATTTTGAGGTCTTCTTTTTGCTGATGGCCATACATTCAGTGTTCTTAAAGTTTATGCTTCTTTCTTCTTTTATGTACCTTGTCCCTTCAGGACGTAGGCGATCATGGCCTTCCACGTCTCCCTATCCCTGGTGGCTCTTAGCACACCTTCTCCTGTAACGTCTCTCAGCTCCCGTTCTGTCATCCACCTGCTCAGGCTTTTTAAATATGTTATCCGCTGCTTTCTTCTTTTTCCCCTCTATCTGGCCTGTTAGTATCAGGTTCTCCAAGCCCACCTTCCTCATTGCATGTCCCAGGAACTTCAGTTGTCTCTCCCTGATGCTCAATATTAATTTCCTTTTCGTTTCCATCATTTTCAAAACCTCGTCATTGCTCACATGCTCGGTTCACGATATCTGCAGCATCCTTCTGTAAAACCACATTTCAGCTGCTTCAAGTTTTCCCTTCATTTTTGTTGATATTGTCCAACATTCGCTATCATCCCTGCCTATTTCCTTATAGGCTAGTTTAATTTAAATTATTACTATTTCAAATTTTTGAAAAATGCATTGATAACTTTATGTATTTCATTTTCTTCAAATGTCCATATTGACGCCAGAAACGAGGAAGTCCAGTCAAACAGATCAGATGGAGCGAATATAAGACAATATCGCCGGAGAGTGGGAAAATTGAAAGAATCGGCCGATATAAACTTGTCGGCAAGATTCATAAGTCAGATGAGAATGGATTGCAACACGATGAATGGATCGTCCCGAGTAAAAGGTGTCATTAATTATATTTTATTTTCATTATATCGTTTGAGTTCATAAAATAACTTTTGATTTCGGACTGAGCCTAAAATATTTAGTTATTCTGCTTCATTTCAAAACAAGAAACCGTTTTATCTGGAAGTTCTTACAGTCGGCAGCATTGATTTCACGATATCAGTGACATCAATAATATTTTCAATTGTAATTTTTATTAGCAAAATACGTAGTTTTCATGTTTGTTATGTAGCGGAATAATTATTCCCTTGATAGCGAAGATTTTAAATATATAAATAAACAGGTATTATGTATATGTTTTTGTTTATGTAGCAGTTTTCTTGTTTCAGGGGTGAAATCTGATTACTGATGATCACCATGTAGGTTTAGTTTTACGCACAAATACCCTTGGGAAAGATATTAATCCATCTCTTCCCTCCAGTTATGGGTTTGTTATGGTTTATAAAATGGCGAGTGTTCTAAAAATAGAAAAAGGTAGACACACTGACGCCAGGAATTCAAATTGGGCGGCAAAATAAGGAACCGTTTCTTTTTATAAGAGTAGGAGTAAGAGGTATAAGTTAAGGATAGTAGTTTTGTGTAGGAGATTTGAAAAGGGAAAGACACTAGAGTCCAGAAGGAATGGGCTCGTTTACTACTAGCGTCCCACAGTGAAAAGAATTTAGCTAGTCTGCTCCTGTATCCACACAAAATTTAAAGGTTGTAACTTAATGTAAAAACCTAAAGTTTTATACCAAAAATAAACATCATTAATTCAAGTTTGTGTTATCTTCTAATTATACCAAAACGAAGCAACACAACAGGTTAAATAATAGGACAAATTGGGTTCTATCGTCTTGGCTGGCAACCAGTCTACCGCAGAAAGCAATGGCAACCTACTGCGGGATAATCTTCTGCCCAGTCAGTCATGTCTCTTTCGAGACATGATCGACCAAAGCGTGTATAACGTATGGCACGTAACTGACTGACAAGTTGAAGACAACAGACGTCGAACGGCGTCTTGTAAAGTATGAACAGCTGCTCCAACGACTAAAAAGGAGAGCTGCTCATAACGACCGAAACAATCAAGGAAAATTGCTATCTTCTACAAATGATGCGTTTTAGTCGAGTATTGAAGAAAAACGACCGCTTTACGAGCAGCTACACGACAAGGATGTGCGTTGTGGAGCATTGGATATCGGCTCGGAACGAGAAATCGGGGAGCCGAGTTCGAATTTCAGCCGAATTCATTGCATTCACTTACGCGCAAATACCCTTGGGAAAGGTATTAATCCGTCTCTTCCCTCCAGTTATGGGTTAAATAATAGAACAGATTGGATTCTATAGCCTTGGTCGGCAACCAGTCTACCTCAGAAAGCAATGGCAACCTACTGCGGGATAATCTTCTGCCCAAAGCGTCTATAACGTATTGCACTTAACTGAACCTGAATCAAGTCTTAATACGGGTGGTAGTTGTTTAACAAAATAAAAGTAAAACCTTTTTCACACATCCCGTACTACTTCATACCTGATCTTACTTCTGTTTTCGGGTTTGTTGATTACTAACACACAGAAAAATTGGCACATGGTAGCGGGAGTTTTGCTAGGAAAATACAGTTCTAACTAGAAGAATAAAGCCTTTTAACCAATCTAATTTTAAATGAATAATAGTGTAGAGTCTACGATTGCGCTCACCCCGATAATGATGATCCAATTTTTGTATATTTGTTACAAAGGAAAAAAAAATCATATCATCAAATGCAGAGCAGAATTGAAAATATTACTAATTGATGCATAAAATAATGATACGCGTGAGATGGCGTCGCCTTTTGGAAAAATGTTTGTGGTGCAGTGGATATAGGCTCGGAACGACAAATCGGAGAGCCGAGTTCGAATTCCATTTGAATTCCTTGCATTCACTTACGCGCAAAAACCCTTGGGAAAGGTACTAATCCGTTTCTTTCTTTCAGTTATGGGTTAAATAACAGGACATATTGGGTTCTATGGCCTTGGCTAGCAACCAGTCTACCGCAGAAAGCAATGGCAATCTACTGCTGGATAATCATATGTCCAGTAAGTCATGTCTCTTTCGAGACATGATCGCCCAAAGCGTGTATCACGTGTGGCACTTAACTGACTGATGTTTTTATAACCTAAAAAAGATCGGTCAGTTAAGTGGCATACGTGATACACAATTGGTTGATCATGTCTTGAAAGAGACATGACTGACTTGGCAGAAGATTTTTTCCGCAGTATGTTTCTGCAGTAGACGTTGAGACGTTGCTAACCATAGCTATAGAACCCAATTTTCTGTGCTAATTAACCCATAGCTGGCGGGAGAAACACGGATTAATACATTTCCCAATGATGTCTGCCTGTAAGTGGATGCAACGAATTCAACTGGAATTTGAACTCTGCTCTACCGATTTATAGTTCCTAGACGACTTCCATTGCACCAAAAATTTATAAAGTAAACGTCATCATTTTATAGTTTTCATTATTATTTTCATTATTCTTCTTTTTTTTTTTGTCTTTTTTTTTTTGTCTTTTTTTTTTTGTCTTTTTTTGTCTTTTTTTTGTCTTTTTTTTGTCTTTTTTTTTTTTGTCTTTTTTTTTTTGTCTTTTTTTTTTTGTCTTTTTTTTTTGTCTTTTTTTTTTGTCTTTTTTTTTTGTCTTTTTTTTTGTCTTTTTTTTTTTGTCTTTTTTTTTTGTCTTTTTTTTTTGTCTTTTTTTTTTGTCTTTTTTTTTTTTGTCTTTTTTTTTTGTCTTTTTTTTTTTGTCTTTTTTTTTTTTGTCTTTTTTTTTTTTTGTCTTTTTTTTTTTTTTGTCTTTTTTTTTTTTTGTCTTTTTTTTTGTCTTTTTTTTTTTGTCTTTTTTTTTTTTGTCTTTTTTTTTTTTTGTCTTTTTTTTTTTGTCTTTTTTTTTTTGTCTTTTTTTTTTTGTCTTTTTTTTTTTGTCTTTTTTTTTTTTGTCTTTTTTTTTTTTGTCTTTTTTTTTTTTTGTCTTTTTTTTTTTGTCTTTTTTTTTTTTTGTCTTTTTTTTTTTGTCTTTTTTTTTTTGTCTTTTTTTTTTTTGTCTTTTTTTTTTGTCTTTTTCACTTATACTTCCATACTTTATTACAATTTTCCTTATTGTTGTAGACATGTATGTTCAAAATTAATTTAAATTTATACTCCTACTGGTTAGGGAAGCCGACATGAAGTGGAAAAACTATATTGAATTCATTGCTACGTCAGCTGCTGAGAAAAGGTCTATTTACTGTGTTGGATGAGACAATTTTTCTCTCTATAATCTATCTTACATATTTATAAGTCTACCATTCGTCCATGCTTAGAATATTGTTGCCACGTATGGCCCGTGCTCTTGCTGTTTATCTAGAGCTTCTTGATAAAATCCAAAGAATCAGCAATATTATTGGCTCTGATCTGGCAGCTCGGGATCAGTCACTTTTCCACCGCCGTAAGGTTGCCTCTCTCTGTCTTTTCTATAAATACTTTGATGTTGATTATTCGGATGAGCTATGGTACCTAGAGTTTTTTAATTTAAGCGCAATTCGAGATTGCCACCGAGATCTTATCAATTTACAGTTGAGCTGGCGAGGTGTAACCGTAAGTCATATGCTAACAGTTTCTTTTCTTGCATGTGGCTCTTCCGGTTCCGTTCTTCCCAACTAACATTAATCCACAAAAAAGAAAAAAATTAAGCGCATCGTCATTCGCTATCTACCGTCCTCCTAATTACTCCCTTCTCTTCCTGCTCATTACTAATGTTTTTTGTTCCAAATTTTTTGCCACCCGTGTCTTAGGAGCTTCACTGCCTTGCATGGGTTAAACCGATTTTTTTAAAAAGTTGAAATATCCAGTAAATCAAGAAAATTTCAAATGACTTATCTGAATATTAGGTGTTGTCTGTATGCTTGACATAAAGTTAAAAAAAAAAAAGGAAAATATCGTGCTACAGTTATACAAAAAAGCTTAAATTTTTACGACCCAACTAACAGATTCCAAAAATAATTTTGATATTTAAACATAGACATTTGGTTGGATGCTAAGAAGTGAGCTGTACAGAGAACTTCTCACACCCCTTCTGAGGTTTTTTTTTACAGGACAACATTGTAAATTAAAAAAAACGCCTACCATTCATTTTAATCAAACTGTACGAACAGCCATTAGGTTGTACGCAACCATTAGGTTGTAAATATAGCGCATGCGGTTTCGAACTCCATCCAGCACACTGTAAATATTTTGGATGTGCGTTGTGGTGCAGTGGATATCGGCTCGGGACGAGAAATCGGGGGAGCCGAGTTCGAATTCCAGTTGAATTCATTGCATTCACTTACGCGCAAATGCCCTTGGGAAAGGTATTAATCCGTCTCTTCCTTCCAGTTATGGGTTAAATAACAGGACAGATTGGGTTCTATAGCCTTGGTCGGCAACCAGTCTACCGCAGAAAGCAATGGCAACCTACTGCGGAATAATCTTCTGCCCAGTCAGTCATGTCTCCTTCGAGACATGATCGCCCAAGCGTGTATCACGTAAGGCACTTAACTGACTGACTGACGAACAGAAAGTATTGCTACAGACACATAACGAAACGAAACGAGCAGACATATATACTTGTAATACGAAACTAATTATAGTTTCAGAGACTGCTGATAAACTAAAATTATGGCAAATTAGATTACCTAAAGGTTTTAAAGGATTTAGAATTGATAAGGGCGCCCAAATATTGCAGTTCCGAAAATCCACGCAATTCTCAGAGTTGTGTTTATTTCCGCTTATCCAAAACTTGAAAGCTTATTTCGGGATTATGTATCATGTTACGAAGAAAATTAAGAAAGCTAAGTTAGCGTCCATATTGGCACTGTTGAGAAATATGTATACTTTAATTCCATCAGTGATTTATATTTAAAAGAGAGATTCAAATTTCGATGATTAAAAAGGAAATATGCCACAAAACCGACTGTTCTAGATTTTTGAAAAACTTTCTGGTTATATCAAACCAGACAACATCTGTGTCATGTCGCTAGTAAAGAATATTTGCATACGCACGCGCAGAATGGTTAAAAATATTTGCATACGCACGCGCAGAATGGTTAAAAACTGAACAATTCACATTAGCTCGGTTATGACTAACATTGTGTGAATTTTTAAAAATAGTTAAACTCTCCATTCGTTTCATTTGTCGGGGGATAAATACACAATTGAGAGGAAACGGTAAAGTGGGCGTTTAGGTCTAGAGAGAGCAGACAAGGAAAGATGTGATACAGCTATATGGTAAAAAGAAAACGAAAGACAAATTACAAGCGCACAAAGAGATGGATAACGAGCTAAAAGCGAGAGAAAAGTTTTCTTTTAATGGGAAGGAGACGAAAATGCAAATAAATGAGTAGAGATTATATGCGTGTAAACGAACTGGTGGGAAAAAATGAGTTGGTGAGTATTAAATAAAAATAATGAGAAGCTTTTGAATTAGCGTTACAAACGCCACCTACTTCTTCTTCTATGTGCCCTGTCCCTTCAGTACGTAGGCGATCATGGCTCTCCACGTCTCCCTATCCCTTGTGGCTCTTAGTATGTTTACTCCTGTTGCTCCTGGCAACCCCCATTCCGTCATCCACCTGATCAGACCCTGCAAATATGTTATCCGCTGCTTTCCTCTGTCTCTCCTTCCTTCTATCTGACCAGTCAGTATCAGGTTCTCCAGGCTCTCTCTCCTCGTTGCATGTCCCAGGAACGTTACTTGTCTCTTCCTGATGCTCAACATCAATTTCCTTTTTGTTGCCATTCTTTCCAACATCTCATCGTTGCTTGCATGCTCAGTCCACGATATCTTTAGCATCCTTCTGTAGAACCACATTTCGGCCGCTTCCAGTTTTGTCCTCATTTTCGATGATATTGTCCAGCATTCACTGCCGTATTGAAGAACTGACATCACGTAGCAGTCTAGCACTCTTTTCTTCGTTTCTATTGAGATTTTCCTGTGTGTTAGTATTTTGCTCATCATCTGGAACGCGTCCTTTACCATGCCAATTCGCCTTCGGATCAGTAATTCCAAATTCCGCTAGACTAGATAAATTGTCCAAGAACATTTGACAAAGTAAGACATAAGGATCTATTTGAATTGCTAGAAAAATCTGATCTATTGGAAAAGATGTTAGAATAATCTAGAACTTATACTATGAGCCTACGGATAAAAAAATGAATTGAGTAGCTATACAAAAACAGAAAAAAAGGAGTGAGACAAGGATACGTCTTCTCTCCAGATTTATTCAACATCTTCAGCGACGCCATCCTAAAGAAAACTGGAGACCCTATCAAATTTATCGATGGACGTAATTTTTACAATGAAAGATACGCAGATGACACAATATTGCCAACAAGGAAAGAAAACTCCAGGAACTGTTAGACAGGATGGTAAAAGAAAGCAAGAAAAAGGGACTATCAACAATAAGACGACAGAAAGTATGATAAACAGTAAGAGAAAAAGTCCAAGATGCTAGTTACGAAATTATTTACGAACATCCAGCAGGTGCAGTAGTTCAAATATCTGAGAAGCATTTTAACATTGTATGGAAAGTGCGGCACCGAGATCCGAAGTACGCATCGGACAAGCGAAAGAAGATTTTCAAAAGCTAAGCAAGGTGCTAAAAACAGAAAAATGAAGAAAGAAAGCTTGGTAATCCTTACGGGGTATACTAAGGGCAAAAGAAATAGGGTCAAGTAGTAAGCCACTTACCTGACGAGGTTGTGTGAATGAATGGTAGAACGGGATTAGGAGCCTTAACAAAGGGAGAGAGAACTACTAAAATCTATAAGGAATAGGAAGTTGTGGAGAATGATAACCTATTTTCTTAAGGAACGCGGCACATAGAAGACCATAAACAAATACAAAATATATGCATTTTTCAATATGAGCAAACAGATAAAAGGAAAACTGTTCTTAACCAGCGCGTTTCGTCCTCTGAAGGATTTTATCAAGACAAATGTAAGATTTTATTTCGCCACAAGTGTTTATAAACAAAAGTAAATATGTTTAGTTTTCTAAAAAAATTTTAAATATAAGAGACGTTCGTAAATATTTACCAGGTTAACTGAAAAGCCTCAATAAATCATGGAATATGCTTTTTTATGCGCCGTGTTCCTCCATGATACTGACGGTCATGGCTCTCCACAACTTCCTATCTCTTGTAGCTCTTGAAAAAGCAGTTAAATAAACGTTCGTAAATATTTACCAGGTTAACTGAAAAGCCTCAATAAATCATGGAATATGCTTTTTTATGCGCCGTGTTCCTCCATGATACTGACGGTCATGGCTCTCCACAACTTCCTATCTCTTGTAGCTCTTTAAAAAGCAGTTAAATAAACGTTCGTAAATATTTACCAGGTTAACTGAAAAGTCTCGGTAAATTATGAAGGATGCTAAGTGACGTACTTAAAAGAATGAAAGTAAATAACTTTTTTTATTTATTTATTTATTTATTTATTTATTTTTTTTTTTTTTTTCGATTAATAATTAAATCATTTTTGCATGGGATAACTTTGTTATGCAAAAACAATATAATACAATACAGTTGGAACTAATGCTAAATTCGGAAGAGTAGAACGACCACCAAAATCAATGTATGAAATACTGATGAAGGTTATTAAATTAAACAAGCCCATATCAACACGTAAAATGATAAAATTCCTTAGCCGACGCGATTTGTCCTCTGGATGACTTTTTATCAATGTATTTTTTTTCTTTTTACGTGTTTATATACAAAATGAAGGATGTCATTGGTTTATCAAGGCTTTTAAATTTAAGAACGTTCAAGACTACTCATCAGGCGATGGTAAAGTCTGTTAATACGTATGGAGGACAATGAGTCATAATTCAAAGTCTGGTAAGACAAAAGTAAGCGAGTAATATTTCAGTATGTTTTTTTTTTAAATAAATGAACATTGTTTAAATTTTATTGTGAGGAAGTATTTTATTTGAAAGGTCCGCTAGTCAAAGATTTGACGGATGCATGTGTATGAGAAACAAGTGGCAGACATTTTGAAAATTTGTAATGAATTAACTAGCAGTATAGCCCGGCATTGCTCGGGTGTAACGAAAGCTTTAAAACTAATCCATGGTCCTGGAGCTCAGACACAAGCGGAATAAATAAAGAATATCTACAGATCCAGACAACCTACCTAGGTTTCACCTAAACGGATCGTCAGGGAAATATATATATATATATATATATATATATACTAGCAGTATAGGCCGGCGTTGCTCGGGTTAATGAAAGCTTTAAAACTAATCCATGGTCCTGGAGCTCAGACTCTTTGGACGTTGGCACGAAAGACTAAAAACCAATGGTTGTTTCCAGTTAAATCGAAACCGTAGACTGAAAGAAAAATGAATGGATGTAAGTCAAATTTTGATTTCCTGGTATCGATATCAAATTTTCTGCACTATTGTAAGAACTGCAACCTTGAAACTTCTGAATATCGTTTCTTATGTCTTTGTCGATGAGTGTATCAAATTTGATTAAAATCGGACCACTCCTTCTATAACCCAGTTTTTTCAATTATCGAATTTCGATATTTATCGGGAGTACCTCGACATAAAACCTAGCTAAGAACACTCGCAGACGCTTATAGTACAACTGTGTAAATTTTCAAGTAAATCGGTTCAGCCATTTCAGAGTCTGTAGGTAACGGACACACACACACACACACACAGACAAAGTTCCATTTATAAATAAGATTAGATTTAGATGTGTTAATGTCTTACGACGATGGCCTTTTGGGACACATGTTTATAAAGACATTTTACCTTGTTTTAGTTTGAAGAATCTGGCCCAAAGTTGTGAAAATATTTTTGATACACCTGTAAGGCCCCTTCAAAAGACTTCAGAATGAAGCACACTTATATACGTAAAGAAAGTGTGTGTGTGTGTGTGTCAGTTAAGTGCCATACGTGATACACGCTTAGGCGATCATATCTCGAAAGAGACATGACTGAGTGGGCAGATTATCTCGCAGTGGGTTGCCATTACTTTCTTCGATAGATTGGTTGTCAGCCAAGGTTATAGAACCCAATCTGGCTTGTTATTTAACCCATAACTGGAGAAAAAAGACGGATTAATACCTTTCTCAAGGGTATTTTTGCGTAAGAGAATGCAAGGAATTCAACTGGAATTCGAACTCGGCTCCCCGATTTCTCGTCCCGAGCCGATATCCACTGCAACACAACGCACATCCATATGTATGTATAATTTTCATTAAACATGACAAGGTATAATGATTAAGTGTTTTATGTAATTTTTTATGTGATTTTTATGATTTTTTTTTTCTTTTGAGGACATAAATTATATAAAAATTGTTCGAATATTTTGCTTATCCAAACGATTTTGGATATACTTTTAGCCATTATCAAGGATGGAATGTATTTTACGTGTAACAGAATGCATGTAATGTTACGTATGTTTTATGTTTCGAACACGGTAAGCACATTGTGGCCGTGTTCGTAGTTGATATTATTGAGTGTTGGGTTTTTCATTTATAATGCCTCCATTAACTTTACCTTTTTCTTTTTTGCATTTGCTGCCTATATATATATATATATATATATATGAAATTGTTTGAACATTATTTTTGATTGATACTCGTATTTAAATAGATCTTCTCTTTTATAATCAAACAGTATTATATATTTTTACCGGCCTGATTATTTACGATAACTTTTTGTTACGAAAATGTGTCCTGCCGAATGACACACATTTTCGTAACAAAAAGTTATCGTAAATAATCAAGCCGGTAGAAATGATTTATATTACTGTTTGATTATGAAACAAAATATCTACTTAAGTACGAGTATCGATCAAAAATAATGTTCAAACAAATAATTTCAAATTGTCGGTTGTTTATAACCAAATTTCGTTAATCTTCGTTAATTTCCGTAATATATATATATATATATATATATATATATATATAGTGTGTGTGAAAATGTATCTGTGTGTATTTTTAGTGCATCTTTGAAGGAAGAAAATGAATTTTAAAAAAAGGGGAAAGGAAAAGGTATTTATAACGGACGCGTTTCGTTCCCTGGGGGAGTTTATCAAGGCAAATGTAGAATTTATTTTGGAGCACGCGTTTATATACAAGAGCAATGGTGTCATTAGTTTATCAGAACTTTTATATTTCAGAACGTTCCTGCATATTCATCAGGTGGTTGAAAGATCAGCAAGAACATAGGGGGGACACAAAATGCCATAATTCAAATTCTGGTAAAACTTTGAATTCTGGAATCTTGTGTAACCGAGTAATATACAAGAATTTCTTAAATTATTTTTCACTATGTATATTGATATATAATACATGTATATCGCTGATAATCCAACCATGCGGCAAGTACTACTAGATGACATTACACTCGTAGATTAACCAGGCATAATAATTTAACGAATATTATGTTTTTCACTCATAAATATACATACTTACTTAAGTTTCTGTAGCAGGTAAAATTCAATCAGTTAAGTGCCATACGTGAAACACGCTTGGGCGATCATGTCTCGAAAGAGACATGACTGTGCAGAAGATTATCCAGCAGTAGGTTGCCATTGCTTTCTGCGGTAGACTGGTTGCGAGCCAAGGCTATAGAACCCAATCTGTCCTGTTACTTAACCCATAACTGGAAGGAAGAGACGGATTAATACCTTTCCCAAGGGTATTTGCGCGTAAGTTAATGCAATGAATTTAACTGGAATTCGAACTCGGCTCCCCGATTTCTCGTTCCGAGTCGATATCCACTGCACCACAGCGCACATAAGCAATAAAAAATATATATTATTGAAAGTAAACGATACTGAGGACTAAAAAAAAAAATTGTGATCGACATTTCATTCGTATGCATTATTAAAGCGTAAGTTCAATTTAAGGCGGTAAATTCCGGAGAAAGGCAAGTAACGAAAATGTTCTTCTGTTTCCTCCCGTAGTGTTAAGTGTCATGCCATACGTGATACACGCTTTAGGCGATCATGTCTCTTTCGAGACATGACTTACTGTTCAGAACATCATCCCTCAGTAGCTTGCCATTTCTTACTGCCTTAGAATGGTTGCCAACCAAGGATATAGAACCCAATCTGTCCTATTATTTAACCCATAACTGGAGGGAAGAGACGGATTATTACCTTTCCCAAGGGTATTTGTGCGTAAGTGAACGCAATGAATTCAACTGGAATTCGAACTCGGCTCCCTGATTTGTCGTTCCGAGTCTATATCCACTGTACCAAAACGCACATTCCGTGTTAAGTGTAGTAATACTAAACTTTGTTATACCGAGATTTAATTCAGAGAAGAAACGTAAAACTAGTCGCCATGAGTCACATTTCCAGCATTTTCGGAGAAATGCCACGTACATGGAGAAATATTTGAGTTTGTTCGTTTCAATTATGGATATTTGAAGAGGAATGAATGCTAATTTTCTTTTTCTTTTTTGCTTATATACAGGGTGTCCATAAACTCCGTGTGTACTTTAAAAAATTAATAACTTTATTTGTGAGAGAAATAATCTGTAAAAAATGAGTTTGAACAATTAAACTTGAAAGATAGTACAGTGTTTCAACAAGATGGAGCTCCTCGTCACTTTGCTCTGCGTGTTAGACAGTTTCGAAATCAGGGATTTCCTCACAGATGGATCGAAAATGTGTGGATCATTTTATTAGCCTCCGCGTTCGCTAGATTTGACTCCATTAGATTTTTTTTCATGTGAAAATAATTGTGTATGCAACCAAAGCTAGTTCATTAGAAGATTTGAAAGCTAAAATAACTAATGTAATATAAGGCATTACTGTAAATCAGTTGGCAAATGTTTTCCGTGAACTGCAAAATCGTATTACTCTTTGTATTGCTAATGATGGCGGACATGTAGAAACCTAAATAAAATTTCAATAAAACCTTAAAAAAATATAGATTTACTTCTTTCTAATCTTTTTTGCAAATTATTTTTATCGCAAATACAAATGAAGTTAAGTGCACACGTCATCAAGAAATATTTAGGAAAAGAATGAATCTACCTCTTCCCGCAACTTATATTAATAAATCATTATCTTTTAAAAAGAAATTCTTACTCACAATACGGGAAAATACTTGTTGACAACTCCACGAAAGTTATAAAGAAAACTTAATTCTCGAGTACTTCTCCATTGAAATAAAACAACAAACACTAAGCAAAATTTATTAATAGTCAATATCTAGTGTGTGTTTCATTGAATAATATAAACAATCGTATACAATAACTTTTCTATAACATTTTACATTAGTTTAAATGTCCTTTGGGAGATTATACAAGTAGATATGTTGGTTTGATTGACAACAACATTATCAAGACGATTTACATTCCATTTGTCAGATACAAGTTCTATTGCACAACATTTAAAAATACCTTCATGTCCACCTCTACAATACAGGAATATAATTATTGACAACACCAATATAATAGACTCCGAAAATAATTAACAAAAACTTCAAATTCTCTAGGCCCTCTATAACAAAATCGTCCAGTCAAAACTGAACATAATTTATTACGAATATAGCAACAACATATTGAAGTGCATATAAAATTTAATACCATTTTATATTTCTGCCATTTTCTGGTCATCCCCCTTATATTGAAACGCTTCTTTTACAAAACATTCAATAACTAAATCTACCAAATGCAGCCGACAGTTCTAATCCATCAGCTTCTTTTCTCGCACTTACTGCCTGTGGAATTCCCTTTCCTGACAGCGACAACCTCCAGGAATTTAAATGCAATATCTCTTATCCACTTGATTCCAGTGTTTCCCTCGTCCTTTCTACACCCCCCACCCGTGTGTCTTGTTCTTTTTCTTTCTCATTCTATCTTCGCAACTGTCATCACACCTGTATTCCCATCCCCCATCCTTCTCTTGCGCATTCTCTGGAACTGGCTCGTATTTCTGTTCGCTCTTCTCCTGCGTAAACTTTTACTTTATTATGCAGCCCCCTGCGCATCAGTGGCAGTTCGACCTTGCTTGGGGTAAAATGATTTAAAAAAAGCTAAAACAGTCACAATAGTTACAGGGCGCGTTCGAGCGTTTTTTGTTTTGTTTTTTGTTTTGTTTTTGTTTTTTGTTGTTGTTGTTGTTTGGGGGGTTTTTTTTGTTTTTTTTTGGTTTTTTGTTGTTTTTTTTTAATCACTATTACGACGAAATGCAGATGATATCGGAGTTATAATAAATTAAATTTCTATTTGTTTTTGTAATTTGTCGCTAAAGATGATCTCGGAAGAGATCGAAAGTACTTGGGTTAACAAAAACTAAGGCGCCTTCATTAATGAATTTAATACTAACACCAAAAACTGATTAGACAAGTGGAAAGGATCAGCATAAAAATAAGCAGTCACTATATATCTATATTAATACAAAATGTTTGAATAATGATATGGTGCATGCATATATATATATATATAGAGAGAGAGAGAGAGAGATAGATAGATAGATATATAAACTTATTTATAAATGGAACTTTGTTTGTGTGTTCGTTACCTATAAACTCCGAAACGGCTCAACCGATTTTCTTGAAAATTTAGACATTTGTACTATAAGCGTCTGCGAGTGTTCTTAGCTAGATTTTGTGTCGAGGTACCCTCGATAAATATCGATAATCGAAAAAATCGGGTTATAGGAGGAGTGGTCCGATTTTAATCAAATCTGATACACTCATAGACAGAGACATAAGAAACGATATTTATAAGTTTCAAGGTTGCAGTTCTTACAATAGTGCAGAAAATCGATAATGTATGTATATATATATATATATATATATATATATATATAAGGCAAGATGTTTGTGTGTGTCTGTTTATCTGTCTGTATATCCTTTATACAAATCCACAATCTTTATCCGATTCTCACCAAATTTCACACACATATTCTTAAGGCTTCTGGTCAGGTCATGGGCGACTTATTTTTTCAAATTTCTCCCCGATATTGGAACTCGTTACCCCTATATCCAATCAGGTCTGATCAAGATTAGGATTTCAGCCCTTTTATCGTGGTTCTTGCTGCAGAATCTGCTCTAACTTGATAAAATTATAGTTTTTAGACTTAAACATTACTAGATCTTCTCAAATGACTAATTTTTCCCGATATCGGAAATCGATACCCCCGATATTCTATCGAATCTGATCAAAAACCGATAATCAGCCATCAACATGGCTCATTTTCTCCAATTTTACTTCTGATGGATACAATAAGTTTTCATGGACTTTCTTAGGTTAGTTTATCATTGGATGAGATTTTTGACTCAGATATTGGAAATCGATATCAGAAATCGATATCCCAATATCCTACCGGGTCTGATCAAAATCAGTTTTTCAGCCCTTTTATTTTGGTTTTTGCTTCGGGTTTGGCTTTAAGTAGGTATAATTGTAGTTCTTAGTCTCAGCTATGATGCCATTTACTCAGAGGACTTATTTAGCCTTCAAAATTCAGTTTACGACGAAAAAAACTTATTTGATATAGATACCAGGAAATGAAAATTTGACTTGCATCCATTCATTTTTCTTTCAGTCTACGGTTTCGCTTTAACTGGAAACAGCTATTGCTTTTTAGTCTTTCGTGCCAACGTCCTAAGCGTCTGAGCTCCAGGACAATGGATTAGTTTTAAAGCTTTCATTACACCCGAGCAACGCCGGGCTATACTGCTAGTGCACATATATATATATATATATATATATATATATATATATATATATATTCCATTTGTAAAAGACTTATAATAACTCGTTTACAAATGGAAAATATTTAAAAGTTCTACTGTATAATTGTATTGAACACTTTTTAATACAAATGTGCATTGGTCTAATTTTATTATGATCAAAAGCTGAGTAATTAAACTTTCTCTCTCTCTCTCTCTCTCTCTCTATATATATATATATATATATATATATATAAAAACATTATTATTCACCCAATATAATCTTGAGTGTCACCCACGGTACAGGGTTTCTTTATGACATTATCGTAAGCATTAAGAGAAATAAGTATATATTATGAATATATGTAGAATAGATATAGCGGTCGGCCCTAGATTTAAAATTGTAGTGATCATTGAAGCTTCCTTTGATGAATCTGTTTCACAGTTCTGAGGAAGAAGCCATCCGAATGTGACTTCCTCCTTAACAATGGAATACGAAAGCAACCGGCCATGAGTTGACCCGCCTTATGTGGCATAGGTAGGAATAACTTTCTTTGCCGTGTCAAAAACTGAAATTCTATGCAAGTAAAAAGAATTATAAAAGAAAATAACTTGTTGTTAACAAGCTGTTGTTATAGTTTATTAGAATTAGACTGTCATAGTAGTATTAGACTCTCATACTTTAGGCTTTGTACTAAGCTAAGCGAAGGTTATTAAATTATATACCTTTTTTTTTAAATAACACAGAAAAATAATGTCGAATAAAATGTTTACAATGCGTTGAAAATTGTATTCGTGCTACAGAGTTCATTTTGCGAAAGGTCCAATGATAAAGGCTTTGTCCTGGAACTCAGTCAGTTAAGTGCCATGCGTGATACACGCTTGAGCGATCATGTCTCTTTCGACCCATAACTGGCTGGGCAGAAGACTTTTCTGCATTAGGCTGCCATTACTTTCTGCAGTTGCTGTTACAAACATATGCTATAGAACCCAACCTACCCTGCTATTTAAACCATAGCTGGAGAGAGACGGCATGGATTAATACCTTTCCCAAGGGGATTTGCAACAAATTCAAATGGAATTCGAACTCGGCTTCCTGATTTTTTGCATTCCGAGCCGATATCCATTGCTTCACAACGCAGAATTATAATGTTGTCCTTAGGGCACAAGTGGTACAAGGGATGTGTGCTGTCCTTCATTAAATAATATTTTAAATGTAAAGAGATGGAATAAGAGGAAGGTAGCGACGTGGTTTTGAGATAAGGGATAATCTTCGTTGTCAGCACTTGGGCTATTTCTATGAACCTCTTTATTTATTACTGTTGCACATAAAAATCAACCAAGTAGATTTCGTGTTGAAATAGGCTAAAAGGCGGATGTTAATGATACATTAAAGAATTTCGCATCAAACGAAAGAACATTTTATAACATTTCATGGACCGAAATGTTTTACAAGAGTGAAAGTAAGGGGTGGTGTTCTACGAAAATTTTGAAAGCCGTCCAAAGCGACTAAGACGCAAACATCAGCAGGCATGGTTTTGGCCTCCGTATTTCGGGATGCACAAGGCACTTTTTTCACTGATTACCTTGAGAAAGGAAGAACCATCACTAGCAAATATTATATAGCATTACTGGTACGTTTGAAGGAAGAAATTGCCAAAAAACAGCCACAAATGAAGAAGAAAAAGTGATCTTTCACCAAAACAATGCACAGTGTCACAAGTCGATCGCAACGATGGCAAAAGTACATGAATTGCACTTCGAATTGCTTCCGCGACCACCGGCTGCTTGCTGACCTCAAAATAATTCTCCAGGGAATGAGATTTGACTCCAATGAAGAAGTGATGTCGGAAACTGAGGCGTAATTTGAGGCCAAAGACAAATCCTTCTACAAAAAAAGGCATCGAATTGTTAGAGAAGCTTTGGAATCAGTGTATCACTCTAGAAGGTGACTATGTTGATAAAAAATGGAATTTTGCCTAAAAATTGTTGTTTTATTAGTAAGGCCTGCAACTTTGAGTTATGTTTTATTCATCCTCAAATCCCAAAAAGTCGTCACTGCTGGATTCATATAAAAGCTGTAAACTATCATCTGCAGAGTCGTCACTACTGTCAGTCATGTACAATAAATGATCCTTACAACTATCCCTACCATGGTGGTAACTGATAGATTCGTCCTGGAAGATGCGCATGTATTTTTCAAGGTATATTTTAGGAAAAAATGACTTTTAAACTAGAAAATACGGTAATTGGTATTACTTAAGCTTTTATAGAGTCTATGATTTTCAATGACCAGCACAAGATTGTTCCTTGTCACAAATCAATTACCTATACTGGACGCACTACCACCTTCTTGAATGGACGCCTTACATGTCATTTATCAAACCAAAATGCAAAAAAAAAATTTTAACCCATAATTTACAAAAGCTCTTAAAGAAAATTTTGATCGAAAACAAGAATTCTATATAAATCCCAATATCAAAAACATCTCACTATTCGAGAAGCACGATATATCAAACATTTCTCACCTACCATCAGTTTTACATTATTTAATAGTGAAAAAGGAATATTGAAATATTTTTAAATAGTAAAATGCACCTCCGATTTCCAGCAGTGTACAGCATGAGAGCTTAGAATGAACGCTCTTTCTTCAAAAACAAACAAACAAAACTACTAGTTAAGTTAAACACGAGGAAAGAATATGTACAGCAGAGACATAAACACCCTTGAAAACGGCTATAGAAGTGGCTGAAAGTGCTCGAGACGATAATAGTTATGGACAATTTTCATATTCCTTATCTCCAACAAATAAAGAAAAATATTGGATGCCGGAAAAAGTTAATAAAAAAATTATTAGATCTTCATTATTAACGAAAAATGTTTGTAAGAAAGATTGTTACCCGAGGGTGTTTAATTGTAATAATGTTTAGCGTCAAAATTGTTGTGGATTTTTATCGTAAAGTGCTCGATATTGGAGTGGAGATAGAGCGTTGATAATCACAAAGAATTTGTCATTTTAACTGAGCAGCTTCATGCCGACTTTGAAGTTTGGTAAGGACACCGTTATGATGTTCTCACTCGTCAGGATTAGTTTGCCATTAGGTCCTGTTTTTGTTTTTTTGTTTGTTTTTGTTGTTTGATTTTTTTTTTTTGTTTATATACAACATTGTGTGATTTTTGTAGAAGCCATATTGTTTGTGATTGATTATCTTCTTTTTGTTGATTTTACTTTTTTATTTTTATCGTGCAGGTCTGATTTGTTTTTATTTTTATTGCTTGTTGTTTTTTTAGTGTGCGCGTGAGTTGCTGTTTGTCTAGTTGCTTTATATTGGGTTGGGCACTTTTGTTGTATTCATCTCTTTTATTAGCTTAACCTTTTTCTAAGTGTGTTGCTAAGTTTTCCTCTGTGTGTGTGTGTGTGTGGATGTGTACTTTATGTATATTGACTTTGTGGTGACACATTCTGTTCATCGTTACACTTTATTATTATATAGTTTACTTTTACCCCTATGCCTTTATAAAATTCTAACCTGATAACACCTGGAAAAATTCGTTTCTGGGTCATACCGCTCGTCTTCCTGTTTTTCGTTTCTTTTTTTTTTAATGTTCTGATAAAAATAAAACGTTTGATTTTTTTTTTTTAATTTTTTTTTTTTTCGGTCTGAAGAGATGGGTGCTAAAAACTTATCCGTCGAAATAAATTATGGTTTATTACCACTTTAGATGATGCGTTGAATTTCCTTATATATACACTAGCGGCCATAATTATTAGGCCACCCCAGTGTTTTAAAAAAACTGATGTATTTCATACTATTTTTCAGTATCTATTGCCAAGTGAATAACTGTAAATGAAAATAGAATGGTTCTTTTGTTAATCCAGCACAATAACAGGTGCATCAAATAAATTTATAAATATTTAATAATTACCTATATTACAGTTTCATCAATGAAAGAATGAAGAAAATTTAGGGTGATTCGGACGAGTTCATTTTTGCTTCCTTGTCTTGTAAAACTTTGCAAAGTAACAATAACAAAAGAAGCATTCTATTTTCATTTAGAATTATCCGCTTAAAAATAGTATGAAATATACAATTTCTTTTTAAAATAAACTGGGGTTGCCTAATAATTATGGCCGGTAATGTGTGTGTGATATATATGGTCGGTGCCTCTGATATTCATTTCGAGGTTCTCGATAAAATATAAAAAATGATCTGCAATGTAATTAGTTCTGACTTGGCATCTCGTCTTCAATCACTTTCTCACCGATGTAATATGGCCTCCCTCTGTCTTTTCAACAAATATTTTCATGGCAGCTGTTCTGATGAGCTTTTTTTCCATTATGCCCGTACACAAGAATTTAAGCGTGCTACAAAATTAGTTACAAGATTATAACATTGAAATAGTTAAATGTAACCGCCATTTCTACTCTAACAGTTTCTTACCTTGCACTTTCCGCCTGTGGAACTCCCTCCTGTTTGCTTGCTTCCCTGATAACTACCATCTCCAAAAATTTAAATACAACGTCAATTGTCATCTTCTATGTTCTTGAATCCCGTTCATCTTGTATCCTTACTTCAATACACCTATACCCAGTCTTTTCTCTCAGTATAACCCCCTTGCGCACTCGTGGCTGTATCGCTTTTGCTTGCGGTGAAATGATATAAAAAAGCTGCGGAATGTTTTCGTCCATGAGAGTTGCAGATAATCTTATGTCAAAACTTGGAGGCAAGAAAGAGTCGGAAATATTGAGCGAGTTCCAAATCCGCACACAAGATCATCGACCTCCATCTTTGATTGAAAAAGAAAAATCACTGTTTCTACTGGAAGTCTCCAAACACAAAATATCACGAGAGAAAAACAGTTTTTAAATCATCATTACTCCATACCAGGGACATATGAAAAATATAAAAGAAAAGATATGTGAGTGAAAGATTTGTGAGTGAAAGATATGACCAAGAACAGATTTGTGAGTGAAAGATATGACCAAGAACAGATTTGTGAGTGAAAGATATGACCAAGAACAGATTTGTGAGTGAAAGATATGACCAAGAACAGATTTGTGAGTGAAAGATATGACCAAGAACAGATTTGTGAGTGAAAGATATGACCAAGAACAGATTTGTGAGTGAAAGATATGACCAAGAACAGATTTGTGAGTGAAAGATATGACCAAGAACAGATTTGTGAGTGAAAGATATGACCAAGAACAGATTTGTGAGTGAAAGATATGACCAAGAACAGATTTGTGAGTGAAAGATATGACCAAGAACAGATTTGTGAGTGAAAGATATGACCAAGAACAGATTTGTGAGTGAAAGATATGACCAAGAACAGATTTGTGAGTGAAAGATATGACCAAGAACAGATTTGTGAGTGAAAGATATGACCAAGAACAGATTTGTGAGTGAAAGATATGACCAAGAACAGATTTGTGAGTGAAAGATATGACCAAGAACAGATTTGTGAGTGAAAGATATGACCAAGAACAGATTTGTGAGTGAAAGATATGACCAAGAACGATTTGTGTGAAAGATATGACCAAGAACAGATTTGTGAGTGAAAGATATGACCAAGAACAGATTTGTGAGTGAAAGATATGACCAAGAACAGATTTGTGAGTGAAAGATATGACCAAGAAAAATGCGTTTTTGAGGGAGAAAGGACAGCAACAGATACATTTTTTGAAGGAACTGATGCTTTGGCATGAAATGACCGCATGGGGTTGATATACCGCAAAACAAACCAGGCCAAACTCTGTTAAACAGGCTCTTGCTATTTCCACACTCCTTTCTGGTCTTTTGTTTTTATCCCCTGATTTTTGTTTAAGGTGGTGTTTATAGTTCCTTCTAAAGTCTGCTTCAACTCTATAATTTTAACGTTTCTGCCTAAACTTATTTTATTTACAACTTATTTTTAACTTTTTTCTTAGTATAAGTAGATAGTTTTTCTTGTCATCCGGTTCATACTCCTCCCAGGACATTTGAACAGGAGAAGAGGTTTATTCTTTGTTTTATGTTTAAGGTTGGATTTCCAGCGGTTTCATCTAAAGTTCTCTGATTCCCATTTACTACCGGAGGCGCCTTGTGTCTTAGTGGTCCAAAGAAACTCATCGACTTGCTATCATCGACTACTATATACAAGTTCTGGCAAAAAGTATCATTTTTAAAACTGCTAATAGACAAACTGGTCCGGATTTATGCAGTGTTTCACAAGGCGAACACCATCTACAATCCAAAAACCCTTTCTTACCCATAATAGATCTTAATCCATCAAATTGTTCATGCAACAATTCAGTTCTTGTCTATACTTAAGGTCAAGAAGCTAAATTACCTATAGTTAAATATACCTATTATCATCATTTATCCGTCACACCCAGGTGGTGCATAGGGCAGCAACTTTTTGTTGCTGTTTCTATAACAAACTGTTTTTTTTTTGTTTTTTTTTACGGGGCAGGGTTGTTAGCCCTGCGCCTAACCCCCAAACCTGGAGAACCGGTGGACCATTCTTGATCCTTACGCTTACAGCACCTGGTATTCCCAAATAGTCACCCATTTAATTACTGACCAGGCTCGATGTTGCTTAACTTCGGTGATCGGACGGGAACCGGTGTATTGAACACGATATAGCTGTAGACTAAATATACCTTTAGTTAAATGTAACCGCACTTCTACTCGAACTGTTTCTTTTTTCGAACTTCCCGTCTGTGGAACTCACTTCTGTTTATTGCTTCCCTGATAACTACAATCTCCAAAAATTTAAATGCAACGTCAGTTGCCATCTTCTATATTTCTATATATATTCTTATCCATATCTTGTCCTGTCTTTGACATCCCCTGTGGTGAAATGAATAAAAAAAAAGATGTATCACAATTGGAGTAGATAGATCTATCTATCGCCCGGTTCAAACTCCACCCTCGTCTATTGAACAGGTTAAGAGGCTCATCCCCTGTTCCCTGTTTAGGATGTGGTTCCCGGCTTTCTCTTTTCCAATCTTCTCACTTTGTTTTTTCTTTTTTTTCAATTGGAGTAGATAGATCTATCTATCGCCCGGTTCAAACTCCACCCTCGTCTATTGAACAGGTTAAGAGGCTCATCCCCTGTTCCCTGTTTAGGATGTGGTTCCCGGCTTTCTCTTTTCCAATCTTTTCACTAGTACGTAGCCCCCTGCACATCAGTGGCGTTACCGCCTTGCTCGGGGTGATATGATTAAAAAAAAAAAATTGGATCAAACATTCTACTTTACTGTTTCACTGCCAAAACAATGATTCTTTGCAAAACTATTTGGACCCTACTCACTGATTACATTTCCTAACTGCTAGCCATGAGACCATCGGCATCTCCATCAACATACATATTCCTATCACTTTTTTCCTAATACATCTATAGATTTGTTTTTAATCATTTCACTCCAAGCAAGGCGGTACCGCCACTGATGTGCAGGGGGCTACATAAGAGAGTTCAAGTTTTAGGCAGGAGGAGAGTGAAGAGAAAGACGAACCAGCTACAGGGGGTGAAAGAGAAGGGGCCAGAGAAGGATGTGAGCACAGGAGTGAAGACAGTTGCGAAGGTAGAGAGAAAGGAAATCAACAAGATACACGGGGTGATGTAAAAAGAGCTGGAATTAAGTAAATAAGAGATGGAAATTGACTTTGCGTTTAAATTCCTGATTAATTTAGTAAGTGCTGACTTGCTTAGTGGCTGAGTAAGTCGTGTATTAGTTGTTGGCATCAGTCGTCGGTGCCCGAGTTCAAGTTAGAATATAGTTCTTCGATGCCGGCTTTTCTTTAAAGATTGGCGCAAAATGATCTTCCTACCTACATATGTCAAACTAAGCTAAGCTTAGTATGCGTGTGCGTATGTCTGGATGTGTTTAGGCATGTGTGTAGATGTGTCAGCATGTATTTTGAGGACCGAATAATTTAACTGAATAAAGGGATCTATTTCCAGCTTGATGTGAGAGACGAGACGTGCATACTCATGTATTCATACGCCAGTGCACACATGCGAACGCCTTTTTGCTTTTCTTTTTTTTTTTTTAAGTTCTTTTCAGCCAAATTATAAAGCTTCATGGACCGCATTCCTTCACCACGACTAGACCTAGAAAAAAAAAGATTAAACCAATGAAAAAAAAAAAAGGGGTGTGTTTCCCTAACCGATTTGGCCTGGCTTATTTCTCTATTTTCTTCCTTCCCACGCCGGGACAATCCCAACTTCCGGCCAGGGCGCAAACAAGCCGTGACGTAATTAGTCGTCGACGTTGAACGGCGGTTCACACAAAATGGTGGACACCGTGGGTGGATTCTGAGAATAGGAACACATTCCTGAATTTATAAATTTTATTTCATTATGCTATAAGGAAAAGAGGGCTGAAGATTGACGACATGAACTTGTTTTAACAAAAGGGTTAAAAGAAAGATAAAAATTAAATTTAATTAAATAAAAATTATTACAACGATTAGGGAGAGAGAAAAAAATGTGAAGAAAAGAAATATTTTCTAAAATGTAGGTTGGATATTACATTAAAATTTCAAAGCTTGCACACAGACATAAATATCTCATATTTTTGTGTTCATTTTTCAATATGGTTCTAAGAAAGGCTTAAACTCATTTTTCCCCCTTCTCCAGGCCAGCGGTTCAGCATTATTAAAATGATCAATATTTTTTTTATATAATTTTAACATTTATTTAACGAAATATTACAACGGTTATTATTTGTGTGATATATAAATAAAAAGAATACGTGCAAAAAAATGAAAATAAAAGACATTTGTGTCATATAAAAAAAAGTATTTATCTACAATTTAAAAGTATCGGAAGTATTTACAATTTAAGGGAACCTCACGAATAGGTTCTTAATAACTCGGAATGTTTCGGCAAGAAGGTTTTATACCCAACCTACAGTGTCTCTCCCTTCGTATAATCCACACGCCCAAAATGTAGTTCAAGCGAGTTTCATTTTTATTTGTTTGTTGTTCTTTCGTCTTTTCTTTTCATCACCGTACTTCGATCCTATCACTAAATATCTTCATAAAATTTACTGTAACTGGCATGCCACGATCGAATAGAGTATGCAATTAACTCTGTGAGTAAAATATTCTCCTTTAACTATTTTACATGCTGGGAAATATAGCAGCCATATTAAAAAAAAAAAACACACACACACAATATATATATATATATATATATCAATTGAAAACCTAGGTTTCAACCTTTCGGTATCTTCATGCGATTTATAATAAGCGGTTTTCCGTTTTACAAGCGTACAAACGGGGATTTTTTTTTACAAATGTTCGGCTGGAATTTTTAAGCAACTGAAAATTTTCAAAATTAGGGAAAAGTTAATTAATGATCTTAAAGCACTTAAATCTATTAGTATTTGTCTATATTTCTGAGAGGAGGTAGTATTTACAGTATTTACATAATTCGGACATCTTTGTTGCCATTTGTACTACGTTTCGGCCGTTAGATGCTCCGGCCTTTTTCAGATGCTAGGACTTTTCTAACCGAAATTACAGTGAGATAACTCATGACTACCAGAAGCGGCTCTACGCAAGGAATGGAGATGATATACCCTAGTGATTGGAATATAGGGTTCGGTTCGAAATTCCTAGCACCTGAAGAAGGCCGGAGCGTACAACGGCCGGAACGTCGTACAAATGGCAACAAAGATGAGGACAATAGGCCGAATAATGGAAATAATTTTATGTATGCTTGTATGATCCTAATATGTTGGTTGGTTGGTTGTTTTGTTTTTATGGCATATCAACCTCGGTGGGTCATTTATTGCCAACTAAATTTTATTTATTTATTGCTGGTAATACCTTTCTCTTTTAACAATTTATTGTTGTTTTTATATAAGTTTTGTGTCTAGTAATACTTTTTTCTTTTCGAGTACCAAGATTCATTGGGACTTGTTTTTAAGGGCATGGTCCCCAAGTCCTACCTTGTTATTTAACCCATAACTGGAGGGAAGGGACGGATTAATACCTTTCCCAAGGGTACCAGTGCTTAAGTGAATGCAAGGTATTCAACTGGAATTCGAAATCGGCTCACCGATTTCTCTTTCCGAGCCGATATCCACTGCACCACAACGCATATCCGTCACTAAACGCTTACAGCACCTGGTATTCCTAAGCGGTCACCTCCTGATATGTATTTATATGTGTGATTACATCTTTCATTTAGTATTTTTTTTTTTTTTTTGTTCTGGAAACAACATAATGGCTAGCCTTTCCATCTGGTATAATCTGCAGACATTGCCACTGTTGTATGGTTTGGCTATTTTTAATATGCTCCAAGTTTTTTTCCATTTTTTAATTCTAATTTCCACACATGGTTAGCCAGTTTAGTAAAATAATTGAGTGATCTGACAGGACAAAACCTGCTCATCAACAAGATGTATAAAATTCAAGTATGGAACGATAATATTAGAGAAAGAGGAAATACTCCAGCTATTGGAAGAATATATAAAAGATATTTTCCACGACAAGAGAGAGCAACCTATAATACACAAAGATGAGGACGTACCGGAAATATTAAAGACCGAAGTAGAAACTGCAATAGCCAAACTGAATAGAAACAAAACAGCTGGTCCAGACGGTATTGTAATAGAAATGCCGCTAGCCCTGGAAGAATTCGGCATAGAGAAAATTACAGAAATAATACATGAAATTTAAAACAGTGGTGGAATACCAGACGACCTGAGCAAGCACTGCCTAAAAAATCAGCTGCAAACGAGTGCGAACTCCACCGAACAATCAGTTTAATAAGCCACATTACAAAACTGACCGTCTGAATCCTGATAAATAGAGCAAGAATCAGGCCCGAGATAAGACAAGAATAGTGCGAGTTCGTCAAAGACACTGGAACAAGGAACGCCATATTTATGATTAGGATGCTTTCTGAAATGGCAATACAAATGAAGAAAGACTTGTATCTGTTTTATCAGTTATGCAAAGGCGTTCGACAAAATACGCTACAAAGTATTGATGGAGATGTTCAGCAGCCTCGACATATTTGGGAAAGACATAAGAGTAATTAAGAATCTCTACTGGCAGTAAACCGACTGCATAAGGACAGGAAACGAATTCAGCAGATATACAAATGACGGCTTAGAGACTTCGAAGCTGTATTTATACTGATCTCTTTCCCTGTTGTCCTCATTGTAAAGGCGTTGTTTTCTCTTGACACAGCGTCAACGATTTTGATTGGAAGATTCTTTGTATTGATTTTTTTTTTTTTTTGTCACGTTCCTATCCACCACAGAATTACGGACAGGAGAAATAAATATTACGCTGCAGTATAGTTGGGAGGGAGTGTACGAATCTGGCCTGAATTGTGATATGATTCGAACAGCTATCTCTGACGTCGAAAGCAAAAAGACAACTGTCCCAAGGCAGACGGCTATAGATTGGTATTTCTTCATATTTACTGGGTTTTATGAATTGGAGATGCTCAGCAGCCTCGACATATTTGGGAAAGACATAAAAGTAATCAAGAATCTCTACTGGCAGCAAACTGCCTGCATACGGACAGGTAACGAATTCAGCAGGTATACAAAGATAGAAAGGGGCGTAAGACAAGGATGTGTCTTTTCACCGGATCTATTCAACTTGTACAGCGAGACTCTTCTGAGGACCCTATATGTTATGCCAGGATTTGTCATCGGAGGCCAGAATTTGAACAACATAAGGTACGCAGATGATAGTGCTGATAGCAGACACAGAAAGGAAACTACAGAAGGGAGCAGAAGAGAGTGACAAGAAAGGACTACCAATGCATGGTCATCAGCAAAAAGAGCAGCCCAAACTACCAAATACAGGTGGGGGATACTAAAATCAAGCAGGTACATAAATTTAAATATCTGGGAAGTGTTATAATACAAGACCGAAAGTGCGACACAGAGATCCGAAGGCGAATTTGCATGGCGAATGAAGCATTCCAGAAGTTAAGTAAAGTATTAAGAAACAAGACAATTTCGCTAGAAACAAAGAGGGTACTAGATTGCTGTGTGATGTCAGTTCTTCAAAATGGCAGGGAATGCTGGACAATATCACCAAAGATGAAGGAAAAACTTAAATTAACTGAAATGTGGTTCTACAGAAGGATGCTGTGAATATCATGGACCGAGCATGCAAGCAATGATGAGGTTCCGGAAAGGATGGAAACGAAAAGGAAATTAATACTGAGCATCAGGAAAAGACAGCTAAAGTTCATGGACATGCAATGGGGAAGGAAGGCTTAGAGAACCTGATACTAATAAGCCAGATAGAGGGAGAAAGAGACAGGAAAGCAGCAGATAATATATTTGAAGGACCTGATCAGGTGAATGACGTAACGAGGCTTGCGTGGTGTAGCAGGAGAAAGCTTGCTAATAGCCACTAGGAATAGGGAGATGTGGAAAGCCATGATCGCGCTTACGTCCTGAAAGGGCAAGGCACATAGAAGATATCTATCTCTATCTCTCTACCCCGATTACTGTCAGCGTTTTTGTATGTTTTGTTTGCTTTTTTTCATCTATTATCGCATATTCTCTTTTGTTATCACTCACTTCTAAGAAAAAAACTGAAACCATATATGTCGTGAATTTTTCTAACCTACATATTTTACAAGAAACGGCTAGTACAAGTTCAGGCATGAAAAGAAAAGCAATAAGTGACTTTTTAAAGCCAACTTCCCTGTGTCTCTTCTACAAATACTTTCACGGCTTCTGCTCCGATGAACTTAGCTCACTGGTGAATATATGAATTTCCTCGAGCCACAAGACTAGCAACTAGGTCCCACCCTTTTACTGTGAAGCCAATAAGATGTAAACGCAAATTCTACTTCACCAGATTCTTTTCTCGCACTTCCCGCCTGTGGAATCTCCTTCCGCTCACCTGCTCCCCGACAGCTACAATATCCAAGAATTTAAATGTAATGTCAATAGTCATCTCCTATCTCATTGACTTGCATCCTCTCTCTCTCTCACTCTCCGTCCATTCCACTCTCATTAGTATTCTAATCTTTTTCTTACACACTTCCTATAACCTGTCCCTCTTTCACATAACTTTCCACCTATGTAACCCCCTGCACACCAGTGGCAGTAAACTACCTTGCTTGGGGCGATATGATTATAAAAAAAAAAAACCTTTGTGAATAAATAGTTTAGTCTCTTTTGTTGACCCTTGTAAATAAGTTTTTTAACATTTAAAAAAATTAAAATTAATTTTACTGAATAAATTTCTTTAAAGTTAGGCCATCTTCTTATGCATCCATTTATTCATTACCCGAGTACATGGTAAAATTCTAATTCATACATTCTGGTTAGTGGATTATACGTTCCTGGCGTAAATAGGTCATTACCATGAGCCTTTCGTGAGCGACCACCTGCTGTATGCAACCAAGTTTTGATGGCAGTAGGGGTGGTCGCATACGACAGGTTTTACTGTATACATATGTATAAAAACGCTATTTTAGATATTATATATATGAAGATGATATTTTAAATGTTATATATATATATATGCTATTTTAGACGTTACACACATAGATATACACAAATATAACTTATAAAATTGGCATTTATACAGCATTTATTATAGCAGAATAATAAAAAAAATGTCTGAGTTTGACAGAAAGTGCGCGGATCCGAACAAACGTTCTGTATTCATTAAGTCCAGGAAAAGAAATTACTTACACACACGCACACACATATATATATATATATATATATATATATATATAAATGAAAGAACAAATACATCAAAATCCACTGTTCATGCATTTACTTTTATAAAGAGTGCTCAGTACAAAGTAGTGCTTAATATTGTAGTTTTGTTATTGCATTGGTTTATAAAACCATTTATTTTAGTTTTATTTTTATATCACTACACAAAAATGTTCATGTTTCAGAACAATACTGTTCTTCTTAAGATGATATTTTAAAATAAATGATGAAAATAATTTATTTAGAAAATATAAGATAAATTATTTAGAAAATTAGCCAGTGGTTGTTGGAGAATATACTTGTGTCAATGTTGTTCAATCAAAAGAGAATTAAGTTGAACTATGGAGTTGAAGATTTGGGTTGCGAAAAGCAATAGAGTAGCCTGATGTCATGGCATGACACTTTTTAATTTGTCTCGGTGAGATACATAGTGAGACCATAGGTTATTTAAATGAGTAGACAATAATTTTTAACAGCAGGTTGGACTTCAGTTTGTTTGTTTTTTTTTCTTTATTTGATTTTACTAAGTCATGAATTAAAGGGGGTGGAAAGTTTAAGTTATCTAAATTTATTTATAAATGGAACTTTGTGTGTGTGTGTGTGTGTGTGTGTGTGTGTGTGTGTCCGTTACCTATAGACTCCGAAACGGCTGAACCGATTTTCTTGAAAATTTACACAGTTGTACTATGTCTGCGAGTGTTCTGAGCTAGGTTTTGTGTCGAGGTACCCCCGATAAATATCGATAATCGAAAAAATCAGGTTATAGAAGGAGTTTTAATCAAATCTGATACACTCATAGACAGAGACATAAGAAACGATATTTATAAGTTTCAAGGTTGCAGTTCTTACAATAGTGCAGAAAATCGATAATATATATATATATATATATATATATATATATAAGGCAAGATGTTTGTGTGTGTCTGTTTATCTGTCTGTATATCCTTTATACAAATCCACAATCTTTATCCGATTCAGAAGTTTCAAGGTTGCAGTTCTTACAATAGTGTAGAAAATCGATAATATGTGTACATAAAAGGCAAGTTGTTTGTGTGTGTGTCTATTTATCTGCCTCTATGTCTGTATTGTTTTCAGCCCTTTTATTTTAGTTTTTGCTTCGGGTTTAGTTCTAAGTAGGTATAACTGTAGTTCTTAGTCTCAGCCATGATACCATTTACTCAGAAGACTTATTTAGCCTTCAAAATTCAGTTTACGACGAAAAAATACTTATTTGATATCGATAGCAGGAAATGAAAATTTGACTTACATCCATTCATTTTTCTTTCAGTCTACGGTTTATATGGGCTCTACTGCTAGTAATAAATTAATTATGGTATACCAAGGTGTTTTGTAGTTATGAAGAATTTTCGTAAAATAATTTTTAATTTTTAAGTTATATTGGAGCATAATTTATAAATGAACAATTGTCATAAATTTTTAGAGAAAAATCTTCGATGTTTACATAAAACCGTTAATTTGTTTCTACAATTCATATTTTTATTTTTTTACAAGATTTTCCATTTTACTTTAGGGGTTTTGTTTGTATCTTTTAACTTCCGGAAATACGCAGAAAGGGATGTTTGGTTTCGTGCTTGTTATGTTTTAAGAAAGTTAAATGCAAATATCAACGCTGCTTAAAAGTGTTCTTAGTAGATCTAATGTAAACTATTTTAATAGGTTTTCATTTGATGTTAAAATTGGTACACAATAGAATCTGTTAAACATCTATTTTCCAGTGGGCAGTTACTAGGATTTTGACAATTATAAAAATTTGTATTATTATTTTCATTATTTGTATAATTATTGCTACTTTGGTTTACGCGCTGATTGAAGATTTTATGATTTATAATAATTTTTTCTATATTATTTGTACATTTATAACCTAATTTAGGGGTAATTTTATTAATAAGTTTACTTAGTGGGTTAGGGAAATGTTTCTCGATTAAATTGGGGAATTTCAGCCGTAACTTAGTGCTAGCCATTTGGTTAAAAGTGGTTGTGTACTAAATGATTTTTCTATTTCTATTTTTCCTGTTATAGTCATGTTTTATTTATTTGATATCATGGTTTTTATAGTCACTGTGGGGGGATGTTAAAATCAAGCAGGTACGAAAATTCAAATATCTGGGAAGTGTTCTAACTGAAGATGGAAAGTGCGACACAGAGATCCAAAGGCGAATTGGCATGGCGAAAGACGCGTTCCAGAAGCTGAGTAAAGTATTAAGACACAGGAAACCTTCACTAGAAACAAAGAAGAGAGTACTGGATTGCTATGTGATGTCAGTTCTTCAATATGGCAGCGAATGTTGGACAATATCAACAAAGATGAAGGGAAAATTTGAAGAAGCTGAAATGTGGTTCTACAGAAGGATGCTGAGGATATCATGGACCGAGCATATGAGCAATGACGAGGTTTTGAAAATGATGGAAACGAAAAGGAAATTAATATTGAGCATCAGGGAGAGACAACTGAAGTTCCTGGGACATGCAATGAGGAAGGTTGGCTTGAAGAACCTGATACTAACAGGCCAGATAGAGGGAAAAAGAGACAGAGGAAAGCAGCGGATAACATATTTCAAAGGCCTGAGCAGGTGGATGACAGAACGGGGGCTGAGAGACGTTACAGGAGAAAGCGTGCTAAGAGCCACTCGGGATAGGTAGGCGTGGAAGGCTATGATCGCCTACGTCCTGAAGGGACAAGGTACATAGAAGAAGATTCTTTATTGCATTATTATATAAATCTCTGCTTATAAAATAATTCTTCATTTGAAGAGTTATTACTGATTCTATATTCTGTGGAGGAGGGTAAATGTTTGATTATACTTAGGGGTGATTAGACTTTGGGTGGATGTATAATGGATATTCGTTGGGTTTTATGGACGGTTGATAAGCATTATTTATTAAGTCTAGTGCTAGATCAAAGAAGTTTACTAATTTGTAATTACTGTTGATTATTACTTTTAGGTTTAGGATTTCAAATTCTCTATGAATTAGATTTTTAATTTTATCGATTTTTAAATGTGTGGCATTTTGTACTATCATAAGTCCATCATCTCTATATAACCCGAAGTCAAGTTTGTTAATGTCATACTCTTTAAAAAAAAGTAAATGCATGCACAGTGGGTTTTAATCTACCTGTTCTTTCACTTCCTTATAATATTTAGCTCCCATCTTGGTAGAGCATTATCTACATTTATTCTTATTTCTTACTCTAACGGTCCTGGGCATGACGGTAAAGTTTTATTTTATATGTTACTGTTGTTGAAAATCCTCAAATATGGTGGTTTCTGTTATTTGGTTCAGTTCTTTACAAATAAATCTGTAACGCCAGTTCACAAAGTTTAATGTTTGACGGTTCTGGCTAAGCGCTACAGTTTTCATTCGCTAGAAACCATTTTGATCATTGATTTGAGACAAGGGGTTATATACACATTCTGAACGGGTTTGGTGCTATGTCTGAAAATTCATACCTGACAATCCCGATCTGACAAGACTATTTAAAAGCATGACTCGAGCTCTTAAGTTAATGTTTTAGTTTTTTAGCAATGTGTGGTGTCGAGCAAAACTATTTTTAATATAGCCAATTCTACAATCAGTCAAGTGCCATACGTGATACACGCTTGAGCGATCATGTCTCCAAATAGACATGATTGACTGAGCAGATGATTATCCCGCAATAAGTTGCCTTTACTTTCTGTGGTAAACTGGTTGCCAGCCAAGGCTATAGAACTTAATCTGTCTTGTTATTTAACTTATAACTGAAAGGAAAGGACAGAAATACCTTTCCCATGGGTATTTGCGCGTAAGTGAATACAGGAAAATCAATTGGAATTCGAACTTTGCTCTCCGAGTTCTTGTACTGAGCCGATATCGACCGCACCACAAGCACATCCTAATTCTACAAGACTTACATTAAACTTAAATTATAAGAAATTACTTGATTTTTTAATTAGTTCACCCCACCAAGCAAGGCAATGAAGCCACTAATATGAAAAATGCTATAAAGGTGAAAGGTCGATAAAAGAACAATAATTTAGAAAACAGAAGATAACGATTGATATAGCATTTAACTTGTTGAAGATCAAAATTAACTGTGAAGCAAGAATCCCGACGAGAGTTCCACAAAGGAAAAGTGCAATAGAAGAATCTCTTAGCATAGAACTTTCATCTAGCCATTTCAACTTTAAAATGATGAGGCCTCTTCGACAATCTAGTACTACGCTTCAATTCATAAAGTCTGGACACTTGCATTGCTAGAAATGTACAAATCTGCACCTGCACAGAATCGCGTATAAATACAATTTGAACTCTGTCAATAGAATAATTGAATAATCGGGTTTACAGCAGACCTCACGTGGAATGACTATATCGAATCCATAGCTAAATCCGTTGCTAAGAAACACGCTTCTCTGTGTAGGGCCAGGAAGTTTTCCCGTCTGAAACCATCCTGCACATATATAAACTAGCAGTATAGCCCGGCGTTGCTCGGGTGTAATGAAAGCTTTAAAACTAATCCATGGTCCTGGAGCTCAGACGTTGACACGAAAGACTAAAAAGCAATGGTTGTTTCCAGTTAAAGCGAAACTGTAGACTGAAAGAAAAATGAATGGATGTAAGTCAAATTTTGATTTCCTGGTATCGATATCAAATTTTCTGCAATATTGTAAGAACTGCAACCTTGAAACTTCAGAATATCGTTTCTTATGTCTTTCTCTATGAGTGTATGAAATTTTATTAAAATCGGGCCACTCCTTCTATAACCCGATTAACCCGATATAACCGAATTTTCGATTTTCGATATTTATCGGGGTACCTCGACACAAAACCTAGCTAAGAACACTCGGAGACGATTATAGTACAACTGTGCAAATTTTCAAGAAAATCGGTTCAGCCGTTTCGGAGTCTATAGGTAATGGACACACACACACACACACACACACACACAGACAAAGTTCCATTTATAAATAAGTTGAGATAGATTTAGATCTACCATCCGCCCGTGCATTGAATACTGCTGCCATAGCTGGTGGGGTGCTCCTGTAATCCACCTAGGTGACCTTGACAAAATCCAACAGAGAATCTGTAATGTGATCGATCCCGATTTGGCAGCTCAGATACAGTCACTTTCTCAACGGCGCAAGGTGGCTTCCCTGTGTCTCTTCTACAAACACTTTCACGGCTTCTGCTCCGATGAACTTAGCTCACTGGTGCTCCCCATATATGAATTTACTCGAGCCACAAGATTAGCAACTAGGTCCCACTCTTTTACTATGAAGCCAATAAAATGTAAACGCAAGTTCTACTTCATCAGCTTTTTTTCTCGCACTTCCCGCCTGTGGAATTCCCTTCCGTTTACTTGCTTCCCCGACAGATAGAATCTCCAATAATTTAAATGTAAAGACAATAGTCATCTCCTATCTCACTAACCTGCATCCTCTCTCTCTCATACTCCTTTCTCTGTCTACTCCACTCTCATCAATATTTTCAACCTTCTTTTACCCACCTATAACCTGTCACTCTTTCTCATAACTTTCCTTCTATGTAACCCCCTACAAAACAGTGGCAGTAAAATGCCTTTGATTGGGGCGATATGATAAAAAAAATAGAATTCACTATTCCATCTAGCCATTTCAACTTTAAAGATGTCGTCAATCCAGTACTACGCTTAAGTTCATAAAGTCTGGGTACCATAGTGGAATGTTTATCATAGCAATTACCATGCAATTATTTCTAGAAAAGGCACAGGGATGGGAAAGAGTGTAAATCCGAGATGCCAGGTCAGGATCAATAACATTACAGATTCTTCTTTTTATTTTTATCAAGATTCTCTAAATGCATGGCAGAAGCAACAGACCAGATCTGGCAGCAATATTCAAAACATGAACGAATAAGTCAGTCGGTGGTCCACTGTATTGTGCTAGACATTGTGAGAGAATCTATCTGACATATTTACAAGTCTACTATTCGTCCAGGATGTGCGCTGTGGTGCAGGGGAACAAAAAATCGGGCAACCGAGTTCTAATTCCAGTTGAATTTGTTGTCTACACTTACGCACAATTACCCTTGGGATAGGTATTAATCCGTCTCTTCCCTCTAGTTATGGGTTCAATAATAGGACAGATTAGGTTCTATAGCCTTGGCTGGCAACCAGTCTACCGCGGAAAGCAATGGTAACCTACTGCGGGATAATCTTCTGTTTAATCAGTCATGTCTCTTTCGAGACATGATCGCTCAAAGTGTGTATCACGTATAGCACTTCACTGACTGACTGAATGAGTTATTGGTTGTGGCGTAATGGGTATCGCCTCGGAATGAGAAATCGGAGAGTCGAGTTCGAATTCCATCTGCATTCATTACATTCTCTAATGTACAAAAATCCTTGGGAAAGGTATTAAACCTTCTCGTTTCCCTACAACTATGGTTTGAATAGCAGGATAGATTGAGTTTTATAGCCTTGGTTGGCGACTGGTAATGGCAACCTACTGCGGGAAAATCTTCTACTTCATGGATCGAAAGAGACATGATCAGTCCAAGCGTGTATCACGTATGGTAATTAAATGACTGAATGAATGACTTATTCAATTTTTACAGCGAAACGATCCTCAGAGAACTACAAGTGCTGCCAGGACACAAACAGTTGAAATTTCTAAGACACATGATGAGGAAAGAGAGCTTGGAGAATTTGACACTCACAGGAGAGTTTGAAGTTAAAAGAGAGCTAATCAGCGAGTAACTTACCTAAAAGACTTATGTAAATGGTTGGCAGAACGGGGACGGGGAGGAATAACGAAGAGAAACTGCAGATAGTTAGAAACTAAGAGCTGCGATAGTTAGGAACTTCTGGAGGACCATGATTACAACACATTCTAAAGGGACACGACGCATATAAAAGAAAAAATTTGGGTGGACGTTGTTTGGTTGAATGCAACGGAAATTGAACTTGTGTGTGTGTGTGTGTGCGCGCAAAGTACACAATGAATTTGTTGAGAAAATCAAAGCGTTTACTTGTGCGCAGATGTTTCCTCTCTCATGGGGATATGCCTCGAGGCACACAGTTATTCATTTTGGTCACCCTTTTTAGGGGACATCAGATAACACGCAAATTACTAAAAATTTTACACACACACACAGTCATACCCAAACATCCAACCTCCTTACAAAAAATGATTTCTTATCACAAGCGTTGTTGAATACATCTACAAACCTGACTTCTTCTATATGCCATGTCCCTTCAGGCCGTAGGCGATCATGGCCTTCAACATGTCCCTATCCCAAACTAGAAGACATTTTCAGTTTTCTAAAATAAAAAAGAATAAAAACAAAACATTTTCACTAAAATCTTACTAAATAAACCTTGTTTCACGTTCGTCCGAATTACTATGATGAGGACTTATCATCATGGTCCTGGGTATGACGGTAAACTGCATCCGGCAGCAAGGCCTCTGATTGGGAGATTGTGAGGAACAAGGAACCACCTCTTAATTTCTGTTGTTCCCAGCTATAACCGAACATTTTAAAAATACTGCTAGTACATATACAGAGTTAGGAGCACAAACACAACATCGGCTTTCATTAATAAGTCATCCTGAATTACCAGTTGACCTCTTACCTCATCAATCAATGCCAAACCTTCCCACACGCTTATATACTTATTAGCTTCCTCTTTCCTAACCTCATCTGTCCACTGCTCCCCACGCTCGATCCTGACGTCCAAAGGACATTTACTCTAATGAGGTCACCATTTTTAAATGGATTCGCAACGTCCTGTCTGTTCACGTGACGATTTCTTTACATGTGTTGTTTTCCTCGACCCCATACATCATATCATAAACACCCCACCAGCACTTTCAACAAGTGATACATCGATGTCATATTTTTTTAACCTTGCTCAGTGGTTAAAATAGTTTCGTCTTTTGCGCCAGCAGCGAAGTATGCCAGGTAAAATTCAAGATCTCGGACGCAAGTGGAACGAGGTGAGTTGGCGCAATACTTTCTACTGTCGTTTAACCTTACGCAGTACTAGACTAAGCATAATGACATTTCATTCGATACCGTTACTAATTTCCGATACCTAAGGTGTAAAATTGATTTTTACAAAATGCAAGAGCATTCTTGAAGCTTCGTTTTTAGTATTAATTGAAAGCGAAATGATAAAATTTACTAATTCTAGTAGTCAAAATACTCTGGTCCATTTCAAAAGGAAATTATATTGATTAGAATCGAATTATTTTAGTCGCTTTCAATTGAAATCTACCATTTTCTGACATTTTGACACATTCGTAAAGAAAAGTTTGTTTTCGGTTTTGAAAATCTTCCTAAAACAAAATATACTTTCCTGAAAGTTTATTTGAGTAATATTAGTTGATTTAAAGTATAATTGTTATATATCGCCGTACGACGACAAAACAACAAACACGCATATATAAAAATATAAGGTTATATTTTTATTAATGACGACGAACCGTGTGGAATAGAGAACAGGAGAGGGTAAGAGGCACATAGAATGAGGCACATAGAATAAATTGACGGGAGTGTAGTCTTGCCGTGGTGTTTGTCTGCTTCCACTGGCCGTTCTCTGCTGGCGAATCCGTGTGTCGAGGTCTTTTTATAGTCTCTAGAACCGGGACTTTCCTTCCGGTTTTGCCTCGCCCACGCAACGCTCACGTAATTCTAAGAGACACCTGATCTGTTTGCCTCTGTAGCCATTTCCGCCGCTGTCGGAAATAAGGTCAAAATGACATCCGCTCCGGCCTCGACAGGATGTATTTCACAAACACCTGTCTTGTCGCTTCGCCGCCCCCTTCACCGACGGAAAACACCATCGCTTGCATCACTTCCTCGGGTGGGGCCAGATTGTTATATTACACTCCTCGCCCTCCCATTTTCCAAAATGTTCACCTAAGAACATTTTAAGCGCAACACCCTCACACTCCCCCCATGCCACACAAGCCCGACAACTGTACAAAACATGTGCATGCCGAAACAACAAAACAAAAAAAAAATATATGGGGGAGCCTACATCGGCAACCCAACAATGTTCGTGTCCATCGTGGAATTTTCCTGTACAAAAACACAGAATCTCTTGCGTATGCTTCATGACGCAGTGTTGGGAGCCAAAATGAGTGAAACTGCCACAAAAGTGATGATAGAATTACTTGGGACTTATACAGAGGATAATGTTCTCCCAGCTCGATGTTTCATTGTTCTTTTTTTTTTTTTTTTTTTTTTTTTTTTTAAGTTTCTGTAACTTTCAATGTTCGTTTCCTTTCTCGACTCTGTCCATACGCGTAG
Source organism: Ascarosepion bandense (assembly GCA_037127315.1). NCBI lineage: Eukaryota > Metazoa > Mollusca > Cephalopoda > Sepiida > Sepiidae > Ascarosepion > Ascarosepion bandense. Next base: position 66,240 of record JBBBDQ010000384.1, read on the forward strand.
ACGCCTCGATGCACGACCATATGATCATAGGCGGTAACCGCGCCCCAGTTTCTAAACTGACATCGAGTAAATGACCTTTGACCAACACCATGCGTGTTTCCGCTCGAGTTTATTGTTACACATGTAACTTCATTTAATTTAATTTAATTTAATTTCAAACATAGTATGTTTGAACACAGAAAAACTGCCATTATCTGCAGTACATATCATTCATAGTCTGACCGAGAAATGTTCAATAGAAAACGAAGAAAATTACCCTGATTCCAACGTTAATCCGCATGCAATTTACTTGTGGAGGATTGGAGGTTTCATCTATCTTAATTTAGTCTAAAAAAAATGGACCCGTGACTCGTAATTCCTTAGTTTGTATCTTCCGCATGTTTTGCTATAAGGAAGGTGACCTAACTATTTCACTTAAACTATCGTTAATCCTCCCACTGCTTTCTTTCCCAATCCTATAGCATATCAGCCAATAAGTCTACAAGACTTTTCAGTTGTTCTTTCTTTTTGTTCCGATCAACTGTGGAATCTGCAGGTCTATCCGTGCTTTTTGCCCCAACAGACGTTTGCCTCATTTGGGCATCTTCGCTGCTAGGTGATTCCCTAGAAAAACCCTGATCTACATGAGTAGATCCAGACGTTTCGCACTTTGAGCAATCATCCTCGAACGTGGATGAAACATTATTTATACCACCGATTCTATCATCATTATCAATAGTTGACACGTTTTTATTCGCCATTTTACGTCGCGTCATGATGCGACGCTCCATTAATGGAACATCAGACTCATCGTCTGATTCCACACGTTGGTGTCGATATTTGTGCACTGGAAAGTCGGTCTGTTCCGCTCCGGATTCGTCATCCGAATCACTGGATTCTAAAGCAACCTTTGCGAAAGGAAAAGGAGGGAAGTCACATTCCTGTATGTGGGGTTGCTGCCTCTTTAGGTTTCTTGTCTGACACGGGATACATTTACCTACGAAATCATTTATTTCTCTAAGTAAACAAGGCCAGAAATACTTTTGTTTTATTGGGTGGAATGTCTTATCCACCCCCATATGGCCACTGTCATCATGGTATTGAACTAGCACCATTTTTCTAAGGTGAGATGGTACATACAGCCTGATGAGGGGTTCATCATCAGGTTGAGACAAATAGTACACCACCTCATCCATTACTATATATCTCTTCTGTTCTGCTTTGGTAGCCCTACCATTTCGTAATCTAATCTTCAGGTCTAAGATGTTTTTGTCTGATTCTTGCTCCCTGATTATGTCTATTCCTTTCAATGTGGGCCGTTCGGGTGCCTCTGATGAATTTCCGACATTTTTATGGGCTGCTAATTCTTCCGGCTCCATTAGGTTGGAGTTTATAACACTAACCAAGTAATTTCTATCATCTATATCTACTGGAGAAGCAATATGGTCTTCGTTCACATCAACAGCGCGTGATAAGAGATCCGCGCAAACATTATCCTTACCCTTAAGATACTGTATGCTGCAATTGTAGCCAGACATGCTCAGAGCCCAAGTCTGTATCTTCTTATTTTGTATGGGCGAATTAAGTAAGTGCTCCAGGGGCCTATGATCAGTGTATATTGTGAATGTTGCGCCATGCAGGTAGTGATTCAGTTTTTGAAGAGCATAGTGTATGGCATAAGCCTCTTTCTCTATAGTTGACCACCTCGTTTGTGTGTCACTTAATTTATGGGACAATAAATGAATTGGTTTTTCTACATCCTTCCTATTTTCCTTATCGTACACCACCTGGGATAGGCATGCGCCAATCGATTGTTCGGATGCGTCAGTATATAACCTATACGCCTTATTTGGGTTGGGATATGCTAGTGTCATCATCTCCGCGAGCTTCGTTTTTAGTGTATCGAAAGCGGTTTGGCAAGCATCGTCCCATTGGAATCGTGCATATTTCCTTGTCAAATTGACCAGCGGTTCGGCTATATCAGAGAAATTTCTAATAAAGCGGCGATAGTATGAGGTCATCCCAATAAAAGCTCTTACTTGCCTAACAGTGGTTGGAGTAGAAACTGACTTTATAGCCTTGACTTTATTGAGGTCTGGTTGTATTCCCTCTTCACTTATCTTGAACCCCAGGTATTGGGTCTCTTTCTTAAAGAACTCACACTTAGCTGGCTTCAGTTTAAGGTTGTGCTTACGTAGACTACTCAAGACTGTGTCTATATGTCTTAAATGATCTTCCACCGTATTTGAAAATATCAGAATATCATCTAAATATGCCAGAGCAAAATCTTCCTGTCCCTGTAAAACAACTGACATTAATTCCTGGAAGATGCCGGGTGCGTTTGCAAGTCCAAATGGCATAACATTAAAATGAAACAGACCCTTGTGGCAGGTGAATGCACTTTTTTCTTTGTCATCATCATGAAGCTTAACTTGCCAGTACCCTGATTTTAAATCAAGCTTCGAAAAGTACCTTGCCGAACCAAGTGATGCCAGTATATCATCGATGACAGGAAGAGGTCGAGCATATTTCTTTGTAATCTTATTAAGTGCTCTAAAGTCTACACAAAATCTCTTACCACCGTCTTTCTTCTCTACTAAAACTACTGGAAAACCCCACGGGCTATTGGATCTCTCAATTACACCTGCCTGCATCATTTCGTCGATTGCTGAATCCATTGTCTTTCTTTGTTTGAGGGGTGTGCGATATGGGCGTTTTCTTATGGGCTCATGCATTCCAGTATCGATACGCATCTCCACAGTATCGGTTCTGCCCAGGTTCTTGTCGTCACTAACGAACATGTCCCTATTTCTTTTTAGCAATTTGTTAATTTCAGGCTTGAATTCCTCCGGTACATGTACCTGTTCTAAATCTACATCAGGACTTTTATTATTTTGTTTATCGGGCATAGTAATTTCAGTAATATTACCTGCCCTTTCCAATTTAGCCAGCGGACACCCCCGTCTCAAAGTGATTGTCTGGTTAGTGTTATTCATTATCAGCAACTGAAACTTACGAGACTTAGGTATTTTTACAACTCCGTTGGCTACTGATATACCACATAAGTTGCTAACATATCCACTACTCAGCTGTTCGATTTCATATTCTTTGCCACGTCCATTTCTCAGCCTGGTTAATCCCAGACAAGCATGCAGGTGTTGAGGTCTTAATGTTACTTTTTGAGCTAACCTAACAATAGAGGAAATATGAACATCCTCCTCTAATGCCACGTATTCTTCACCAATCTTCAATGCCCCCAAATCGAAATACATTCTCACCCCGTTCTGCATCAGCCAATCTCGGCCAAGTATAATGTTTCTATTGAGATTTTTCACGACTAAAAAATCATGGGGTATGGACTTACTTCCTATCTGGACCTGTAGACGACAAAGGCCTTCAACGTATAACGGGGATCCATTCGCAGTTCGAAGTTTAATGTCCCTCTTTTGCAGTTCAAGTCCCAGTCGCAATTTTTTAAATACCCTACAGCTTATAACCGATACCTCTGCTCCCGTATCTACCAATGCCCTATAAGGTCTACGTTCTATTCTAATAAAAATGGAATTTGGCGCGCCCATATTACCAACTATGTGCGTTGGTACCAACATGTTCCGTTCGTTGGGCGTCGCACGAACGCACCTCTGCCGTTTCCCGGGGCGCGTCTACAAAATTTCGCTATGTGGCCTTCTTTCCCACAATTCCAACACCTAACAACGCTCCCGTTCCTCTCCCGCTCACGAGTCTTGTATTTAGTTCCCCTATTACCAACTTTTCTATTGTTCTTATTCCTATTATTATCATTATTATTATTAGATTTAGCGGGGCTTACGGCTTCTATCGGTACCCGTCTCCGAGAGTGGCAAATTTCCATAGTGGCAAATTTTCCTTCGTATTCAGAGTTTGCGTCGAGTCGAATTTTCCATCTCAACTCAGATAACGCTTTCTGATAGGCAGCCTCTAGTGTTTGTGGCTCATCCTTCATAACTGCCATCTTTATTTCCCGATCCCTTAGACCTTTTATAAAAAATCCTAGAACTTGTTTTGTCACAACTTCATTCCTCCCGTCAACCCCAACATATGCGCCCTCCGCTAGGCGTACTACTCTCTGCATGTAGTCCTACACCCCCTCCGTTCTACCCTGCTTAATGTTCACTAATTCGACTAACCGTGCGTCGGGGTCTAAAACCAATCCGTAATATTCCTTTAAAGAAGTTTTTAACTCCTTCCATGTGAGATGTGGGTTACTAGAAATTAGTCTATATACATAGTGTCCAACAGCTCCCCTTGTTGTGAGAAGAGCTGCCTGACACTTGTCTTCTTCTGCCACGCGCACAACTCTAAAATACCTCTCCATATCCTCCAACCAAGCACTACAACCACCATCTTCTTTGCATGCTAATGGCTGTATATTTTTTAAAAAATATTCTCCCCTTAAAGTGTTCGACACCGAACAAGCCACATTTCTCAATTCTAGGGTCAGACCTTGAACAAAATCGGCAAAAGTATGCTGTTACATTTTTTTTTTTTTTTTTTTTTTTTTTAAATATAACTTATGAACAAGCGCAGAACACACACAAGATTGAATCAAAAGTCACCTACCTGTCGTCTATGGTCGTCCGGCTGCTTTCTATTTTCGTCTTCTTTTTTCTTTTTCTTCCTCTATCTAGTTGTTTTTAATTCCGTCGAATTTCAATTGTCGCCGTGGTAACCAAGCTCGTATCTATCTGTTTTGATAGGCACCAATTTGCGTATGTTATATATCGCCGTATGACGACAAAACAACAAACACGCATATATAAAAATATAAGGTTATATTTTTATTAATGACGACGAACTGTGTGGAAGAGAGAACGGGAGGGTGAGGGCGCATATAGAATGGCTGACGGGAGTGTAGTCTGCCTGTGTTGTCTCTCTCTGCTTCCACCGACCGTTCTCTGCTACTGGCGAATCCGTGTGTCGAGGTCTTTTTATAGTCTCTAGAACCGGGACTTTCCTTCCGGTTTTGCCTCGCCCACGCAACGTCCACGTAATTCTAAGAGACACCTGATCTGTTTGCCTCTGTAGCCATTTCCGCCGCTTTCGGAAATAAGGTCAAAATGACATCCGCTCCGGCCTCGACAGGATGTATTTCACAAACACCTGTCTTGTCGCTTCGCCGCCCCCTTCACCGACGGGAAACACCATCGCTTGCATCACTTCCTCGGGTGGGGCCAGATTGTTATATTACATAATTAATCTGGTTTGAAAAACATATTATTTACTTTAAGTTTAAACCAACAAAAAATTTGAATTTTAAAACAAAGTAGCAGTGATTAAGTACTTCTTATGATCTTATCACTTGTCAATTACGTAACAATTACTGAAAGGATAGGTGTTGACAGATTTCTACGGAGATTATCTGTTAAAACAGGATTTAAGAAAATGACGGTTGAACCACTTTACATATAATTTTTAAGTACTCAGTAATCTTAAAAATGTTGGAAAAATATTCTCCATAATCTAATTTTAGAAATGTTGACGTTAAATTTACGCTAGTCATCGCTCTTATCGATAATGCTGTGTATGATCGAACATACCTTTAAAAAAGCGGGGGGTTATAATATTTTATATACATGAAAAAATATATTTTTTAAAAATCTTATTTCAAAATGATTTGCATTAAGCTTTTCAATTTTTGATTAGTAAATATAGTTTTCACTTGATAATATCACTTAAGTAATGCAGAATTTTAAAAAATTTCAGACTTAATAATGTTTTTTTAATTCAGTTTTTAAAAAGATGAAAAAATCTTGAAAAATTTCATCATTCATCAAAAAATGATTCTTTTTAAAACAATATTATCCTTAATAAATCTTATTTGTAAAGGCAATTAAAAGTATTTTTTAATTAAGTAAGATCAGTTTTTTTTTTTTTTTTTTTTTTTAGTTTACGATTCGGAGCAAATTTTGGGAAATAAGTAGTTTTAAAAAACTGTTTTCCAAAATTAACTAATAAAACAAAGATTTTTGAATAAAAATCTAATTTCTCTAATTTTCATGAAATTAAGTAATTGGTGATGGGGTAACATGTTGTATAACACCTGGTTCTCTAATGATGATGATGATCGTCTTGTCGGATAACGAGGCACAAACACACGTATATATAAAAATATAAACTTCTATTTTTATTCTTCGTCGATGGTGGATAGCCAGAGAGAGAATCACGCACATTGTCAGGAGACGTTGACCAGCGACAGTTGTCTTGTCTTCTCTTTTCTTTGACTTCTCTAGGCGTCAGATTTAGGACAGAAAAACCCTGAACTTAGATAACCTGAAGTTTCCACGCATTTTTGTCTTCTCAGGTTTTCACTTAATTGTTTCATCTATGGCCAGACATATCTGTCATTCACCTTCGCGGGCTATTGCCTTTCAAGCCGGCTGCCTTTGATGTCAGCCATACTTTTGTCGATCATTGTTTATGTTTTCTGCTTTTAATGTCAATTATATTTCTGCCGGGTCACGGAAATATATTACACATATGAAGAAAATATTTTCACGAGATTTTCTTAAAAAGATTATATTTTTTAAAAAAAACAGTTTCATTCATTTGTGAATAAATCCCGAAAGTTTCTTTAAAATCCAACAATTATTTGATTTTTGTAAGAATTTCTAAATCAGTGTGTTTTTCACCAGAAAAAGCACAAAAATATTAATCGTAAATATTACGTCGACCGCTGACGTAAAAAAGAAATTAACCAAAATTTCGAACGTGTTAGAAAGGATTTTAAAAATTAATAAAATAATAAAAAATGCTTTGTCTTCAAGTGGACATGATATTAGCGCAAGGCTTATCGAATCGGATGATTGAAATCAACGAGTCTAGTTTAAGTCCCGGAAAGATGGAATACTGGTCTTTATTCCAAATTTCACAATGTAGAACTTCGGTGATATAGATCGCAACGCCCGAAATGATAACTGGCAAAATAGTAGACTAAACGTTCCATATTTTGGCAACTTCAGTCTGAGAGTCGGTGTATTTCTTAATATCGAAATCTCTTTGACCTTTATTTTATGGTTACCAAGGACAACAACATCAATGAAGAGGCATGTTTCTTTTTTCAACAATGGTGTCGTCTACTTGGTGGCCTTATGGATGCAGTATGTTTGAATGCAGTCTGTTTGAATGCAGAATCCCCTCGAGATTTTGGTTCGGTCGTCTTCGTTTCCTCTGGCTTGATCTTGGTTCGGTCGTCTTCGTTTCCTCTGGCTTGATCTTGGTTCGGTCGTCTTCGTTTCCTCTGGCTTGATCTTGGTTCGGTCGTCTTCGTTTCCTCTGGCTTGATCTTGGTTCGGTCGTCTTCGTTTCCTCTGGCTTGATCTTGGTTCGGTCGTCTTCGTTTCCTCTGGCTTGATCTTGGTTCGGTCGTCTTCGTTTCCTATTCTCTGGCTTGTGTTCATAGTTTCTCGACGGTTTGAACATTAAATGACCCCTAAAGGAATTAACATATAAAATCAATCAGCCTAGCCACTACTATTGAGTAATGAGTTTGCTCTACCCAGAGTCAGTCAGTTTGCACACTTAGGTGGTCATGTCTGAAAAGAGACATGACCGACTTGACTGAAGATTTTTTTGCAGTAGTTTGCCATTGCTTTCTGCGGTAGACTGGTTGCCAAACAAGGCTATAGAACCCAATCTGTCCTGTTATTTGACTCATAGCTTGTGGGAAGAAACCGATTAATACTTTTCCCAAGGATATTTGCGCGTAAGTGAATGCAAGGAATTCAACTCTGAAATCCGGACTCGGCTCTCCGATTTCTCATTCCAAGCCGATATCCACTGCACCACAATGCACATAGATATATTATGCATATTATAAAAAAAATGACATACAAAGACAATTATGAGTATAGATTTGGACGAAGTTATGAATAGCTTGATGAATATTTCCAATATAGAAATGGAAATTTTTACTATTATTTTAGCAAGGCATTGTCAATGATATCAGCATAGGAATAAGTTGTAACATGAAATGTTTGGTCAACGTGTTATAACTCGCTTCCTAGGAGTTGTAATATTAAGTCTTGCTTAAGCACTCGCTGTGGCGTCTGTAAGTAATTCTCTGAAGGCTGACTCGAACCGTTTTAAAGATTATTTGGAGCTTAAACATCTAAAATAGTTACTCCACAACATCCCCCAATATTTTTTTTAGATTTCTTCTTATTAATAAATGTTATTTTACTTTTTAGTAATCACTCGTTCTTCTTTCTGGTGAGTTCGCCAAAGTATTGATTTTTTTTTGTTTTTTGTTTTTTTTTGTTTTAGGTCAACCTCTAGATATTCCGTATGTTTGCTTTTTCCGGTAATCGTACTTGTATATCCAACGAATTCTTGGAGTGCAGGTGCATCAAAAACATCATACAGTACTTTCATAAGTTCAAAAGAATGGAAGAATCTATCTTCCGTAAATCTTTTTTAGCTGATTATGTGATGTACGTTGTGGCGCAGTGGATATCGGCTCGGAACGAGAAATCGGGGAACCGAGTTCGAATTCCAGTTGAATTCCTTGCATTCACTTACGCGCAAATACCCTTGGGAAAGGTATTAATCCGTCTCTTCCTTCCAGTTATGGGTTAAATAACAGGACGGATTGGGTTCTATAGCCTTGGTCGGCAACCAGTCTACCGCAGAAAGCAATGGCAACCTACTGCGGGATAATATTCTGCCCAGTCAGTCATGTCTCTTTCGAGACATGATCGCCCAAAGCGTGTATCGCGCATGGCACTTAACTGACTGACTGAATATAATAATTGAACATATGATTAATGCCTCTACTGGGCATAAAGTGGGGGATCAGCTTTATATTGTTATGAAGTAATAAACTGATCCCCCACTTATTACTATATAATAATATAATACATATCTTCCCTTTCTAGCTATGAGTCAAATAACAGGACAGATTGGGTTCTATAGCTTTGGTCGGCAACCAGTCTACCGCAGAAAGCAATGGCAACCTACTGCGGGATAATATTCTGCCCAGTCAGTCATGTCTCTTTCGAGACATGATCGCCCAAAGCGTGTATCGCGCATGGCACTTAACTGACTGATGTGTTGTATTCCTATTTTCCTTTTGACATTTATATCATCTTTCCGATTTGTGATATTATTACTCAGTATTTCTACATTTTGTCTATCTTCATGGAAAACATTTTTGACAACTATTTAAAATTCACTGTCGTTTTTTGCTATCCGCTCTTATTTGTTTTTGACTTGCTAACAACTTGTCGACCACTGATTTAACTTTTTTTTTCTTGCAAACATAAATCCTATCGGCGACGTGCCTGACGGTGTATTGGGATTTGGCATAATACGGTAAACTCTCAAAAATGTTTGTAGTGCTTCTTCACTCACTTTTTCATGACATTTTTTTTTCAAAGCTCTTTTGAAAACACCGACAAACCGTTCAGCTTTTCCGTTTGACCTTGGGTGATACGGTGGGATAATATGTTAAATGGAGAACATTTTACAAAAATTTTGAATTCGTGAACAGAGAATTGTGTACCATGATCCGAGACTATGGTATCCGGAATACCATAGCTTTCAAACAGTTCGTGCAAATATTACTATCACCGTAGTTTTTTTTTTTTTTTTTTTTTTTGCATTTACAAGTTTCAGGCCACTTGGTGTACCCACACACTACCACAAGATAAATTGATCCGTTAATTGAACCTGCAAAATCTATATGTAGTCTTGACTAAGGAGTGTCTGTTTTCAGCCAAAGATGTATTTTCATGGTAGGTGATTTTACTGCTAGAACACAACTTTTAAAATGATTTTGCTACTTTTTCAGTGTCTTGATCTCTTTTGGTTCAATATACATAGTGTCTCATGAGATATTTCGTCATTGAAATTCTCAGTTTTCCACTGTGAAATCATTTAATATTCACCTTTGTAATAGGCTAGGTATTACCACTCTTTGTGTAAGCATCAGTACTCCGTCACATAACGAGTAAGTCTGGATTTCGTTCTTCCTTACTTTCTTTAGCTGTTTTTTTTTTTATTATTATTTCCGTAGTAAACACGTCTTGTTAAACTTTATCTTTTATTTCTTCTATGGTAAGTGGTAATTCACGCGCTACATTGCATAATATATTTTAATCTATATTTAATTTTTTAAAGCTGCAATAACAGTGCTCTCAAACTGTTCAATATTTTTGGGTATAATTCTTGATAAAACATCTCCATGTCCAAATTTTTTAGACGGTTGGTATTTCATCCTAAAAGCTTAATTTAATAAGATGGCACTCCAACATCGTAATCTTACGCTATACGCGTAGGAATCTCTTTTTATATAATCATATCGCCCCAAGCAAGGCATTTTACTGCCACTATTTTGCAGGGGGTTACATAGGAGGAAATTTATGAGAAAGAGTGTCAGGTTATAGGGAGTGTCAGGAAGTGGGTAAGAGAAGGATGAGAATACTGATGAGAGTGGAGTGGACGGAGAAAGGAGCATGTGTCGGGGAAGCAAGTAAATGGAATGGTATTCCACAGATGGGAAATGCGAGAAAAGAAGCTGATAGAGTAGAATTTGCGTTTACATTTTATTGGTTTTACAGTAAAAGGGTGGGACCTAGTTGCTAATCTTGTGGCTCGAGTAAATTCATATATAGAGGCAACAGTGAGCTAAGTTCATCGGAGCAGAAGCCGTGAAAGTATTTACAGAAAGTATTTGTTTAATCATATGTTGATAATAGAGGTCTGTGGCCTGTCTGCAACGGAAAACTCTTTCCATTTATAAATTTGAAGTTTTTCTCTGCAAATATTATTGCCAACACCTTTTTAAATCCGGCTGTAGTTTTTTCTGCAGATAGTAGCGAACGCGAAGTATGTGCGACGGCTTTCATATTACCGTCATCATACTTATGTGAAATTACTGCTCTTATACCATAATCACTAGCATCTGAAGTCAATACGATTTTTAGTTTTGGATTGTAGTGCCCTAATGATAAATTTGACGTTAATATTTGTTTTCTTCGAATGCCTTCTCACACTTATCAGTCCAGTTACGTCTTTTTAAGTAAGTTGTTCAAGAGTGCTCTCAAAGTCTGCATATTAGGTACATAAATTTTATAATAACTTGCTAGCCTCGGGAATGCATGTAAACTTGTAACGCTTGCTGTGGAAGGCTTATTTTTAATTGCACTTTTCTTCGGCGGATCTTGTTGATGATCATTTTTTTTTCTTTTTCAATGATTTGTCCTTACTACTTAATTTTAGGCAAAAACAATTCGCACTTTTCCTCACTGATTGTGTAACCAATCTTTACATGCCCGATATGTTGTTCCTTACATTTACTTTTAATCTATGTATCACCCAGATAAGCAAGTGCAATTCCAAATCTGCGAGGATGATATCCAAAGCTTCTTGAATTATAGTTGGAGCCACTTTTGTACCAAAAGGAAGACGGTTGAAATGATACATTTTTTGTATAGTTATTGACTCTGAATAATCTTATTCAACCTGTATTTATAAATACGCTTTAGAAAGATCCAGCTTCAAAAATATTTTTCCTCAGTTTAACTTCGCAAATGTTTCGCCTGGGCTTGGGAATGGGTAGTGATGGGGTTCTAAACACTTGTTTAACCCTGTCGAAAAATCCAAATAAACACGTATTTTTTTTTTTTTAAATACATTGCCGGTGCTGTCCATTTTTGAATGATTTATCTTTTCAATCACAACTATTTTTTTTTTCACATCTATATAATTCTTCGTTAATTTGCTTCATTATTGCGAATTGTACAATGCATTTGGGTTTAAATACTGACAACAAAACTTTTTTTCATTGAAATTTTGCTTTGAATTTGGAACACCGACCCAACTCATTTGACAGAACACCCGGAAAACATTTATTCAGTTCTTCCTTCTTCCTCTTTTATTTTTTTTTTATTTTTTTTTTTTAACTAGTCACTTACCCGCGCAGGTTTTTGCAATACTTTTTTTAAGCAAATTCCAAAGCTCAAATAACTATCCAGTCAGTACCGAATAAGGTCGTAGTATTTTTTTTTTTTTTAACACATAAGCCTTAGCTTTTACACACTTGTTACTGAACGGGACATTCTAAGTCATTTCGTCAATAAAAAAAAGAAATTCTCACCTAAAACACTACTCGCGACTTTCGAAGTCCTTTTTAATATCATCATCATCATCATCATTTATCCATCACACCCAATGGTGCATAGGGCAGCAACTTTTTGTTGCTGTTTCTGTAACAAACTGATTTTTTCGGGGCAGAATTGTTAGCCCTGAACCCAACCCCCAAACCTGGAGGACCGGTGGACCATTCTTGGTCCTTATGTTTACAGCACCTGGTATTCCCAAATGGTCACCCATTTAACTACTGACCAGGCTCGATGTTGCTTAAATTTGGTAATCGGACGGGAACCGGTGCATTCAACACGATATAGCTGTAGACCTTTTTAATATAGGCTTTCCGATTTCTTTTGCTTCAGTAATTATTCATATCACTACCGGCGTCTAGTAGCATTTTCGCGTCCACATTATAAATTTTCAAAATCACAAATTTTCTTTTTTCTGTGAATTTTTTTCCGTCACAATACTGAGAACAAATTTTTCCTGTGAGAATTTTTTCTTGGTTTTGTTTTATATTGCTACTTTACATATCCTAGTTTTACCACACTTATAGCATTTAGAATTCTTAAAGGGTCAGTCGTCTCCTCAATGTCAACTTCCACATCTGAAACAGATTCAATTTTCTTTTTGCACAATTTTCTTTCGCGTGTATGTATGCAGTTTTTTTTCTGAATTTCTTCGACATCGCGTCTCAGATTTAGAATTTTCTGACAGTTGTCTGATATTTCTTGTAATGTAAGTTTATTTTTCTGTTCAAGTTTCGTTAAAAATTTCGCTTATATTTTCTCAACTTTTTTGCCGTTAAGCCTTAAACGAAAATTAATCCTTTAAACAGATCTAGATTCAGTTCATTTATTATAATCCGTTCACATTTCTTGTTAAGTACGCCGGCATATGTGAAAAATCTTCGTCTTTTTTTATAGTCATATATTTCCAAAAAGCGTGGATTGAAAAATTCACGCTTTTTGGAAATATATGATGCTAAAATTGATGCTAAAATTTTTTGTCATAGTATTGTTTTTCCAAAACAAATTTCTTTTGGTTGTTTTCAGTCGTACGAAATTACAGTATTTTTCATTTTCTACTGATGCTAACTTGCTCAACAACTTTCATTTTTTATCGTCTTCTGAGTCGCTGAATTCTTCTCTGGAAATTTATTTTCTTCGAAAATAAGCAGAAAAAAAATTATTCCATTATCTGAATTGCATGTAAATTCAAATATGGTCTTTGCCACAGCATCGGGAGTAAAATAACTCTGATAATTCTTACTGTTTCCTTCAGACTTCAAGTACTCGCCGTGACGTATATAAGAATATTTGAAGACTGACTCCAACGGTTTATGATTTACCGTATAAAAATACAAAAACTGTGGAACAAGGTAAAAAGAGGGGATAAGGAAAGAATGGCCTTCTTCGGTCTGATAATTAAAATTAGCTATCCACAATGACTGAAGCAAACATACCACATTATTACTTACACCAAAACAACACATCCTTACTTACCATTCTTACATGCACCATAATATCCCGAAGTTTTTATGGAATCTTAACCAATTTTCATACGTACAATTCTTGTGTGTGAGGGAAGGTAAATGAAACAAAAATTTAAAAATCTAAGCCCAAATGTGTATTTACAATATATAAAAATATTGTTAGTAATAAACTCCGCACAATCTTCAACTGTGGCAGAAACATCAGTTAACATGACTAAATTGTTGTAGAACTTTAATAATATAAAACATTCATTCGTTCAACCACTCCCTTAAACACACACTCATCCAAACGCATCAAACTTATACGAAAAAGACACACCCGAAAATGAAAGAGGGCTGACATATCTGGACATCTAACGGGAGGGGGGAGTGGAGGGGTGACTTAAACTAAAAAAGGTTGGGGCAGAAATAAATTATGTCAATTAGCTTGCATCTTGTAGCTAAATAAAATTTGAAAGAAGAAACTAAAAACAATAAACAACCCTGAACTAACCTAATTCTGGGCTGGGTTGCTAATGTTCAATCCAGTTAGTGCAATATCCTAATATCTAACCGGCATCAAAATATCTAAATCGGCTTTTCTTACTCGACACAGAAGCGCAAGATTCACCCAACTTTTTTCCAAATTCTGATCGAGGAAACCGCCGCCTTTTCGTTCTAATCTTGACTTTAAGCTGATGCTTCATCATCATCATCATCATCATCATCATCATTCTGCGGCCCCGGCCGAGATTCAAAATCTTGTCAGTAGCTGAATACTTGATGCTTCGCTAGAGCTACCAAGGGTGTTTTTATCGTGACACCATCACTAGATGGGTTGCCTACCACGGCTTAAGAGAGGCCCATTCACCTTCATTAAGAGAAGTAATTTTCGAAAGGATTTTTTTTATCTTCTTGTTATAACGTCGGTTGCAACGCCTGTTCCTCTTTGATCATTAAAGATATTATACATAAACTACTGCTTGTAGAAAACAGTAATTTTCGAAAGGATTTTTTTATCTTCTTAAAGAACAAGATCAGTTGGGAAGAGGTAAACTTCTCGACCCATAAAATTCCTTCTGAGGTGTAATCCATATCACGACTCTCATAACGCCTACCCAGCCAAAGAATACATACTGTACAGCATTCCTCAACGGCGGTGCCACATTGTTACAGACAGAACAGGTCTCGAGAAATAAAAACCTTCCGCGCAGCATGCGAACCATGATATCGTCAACAAACGGGACTATGACACTGCAATAAAAGATGTGATCCAGGGTCTCCACCGCCCCATCACCGCGAACGCAATTTGGAGAATTTTCCAAGCACACTGAAAAAAAAGTATTTTGCTACCCAGAGGGCATCTCGAATCGCTAGCCAAGTGATCCCTCGTAATTATTGTAGCATTTCGCTCGTGCCCCAAGGCCATATGGAGTGAGTCTCTTGATTTTTAAGATCGAACACGTGTATAAAATAATCTTGATTTGACTCCCCCACTAACACTTAATATAATGCCCTACAAGACAATACCTGAACGTCGGAGAGGCTATCCGTTCTCCCGTAAGAGGTGCTTTGAAGCGTGGTCGATACTCTCTCTGCATAACCCCAGTGATCCCTTTCTTGACCGAATAGTCACTTGTGATAAAAAGTGGATCCTTTATGATAACCATAAATGATCAGGTCAATGATTAATCGTGACGAGTCCCCAAAACAATTCCCCAAGCCAAAGTTGCATCAGTAAAAGATTATGGTGACTGTCTGGTGGTCTGTAGTTGGTTTTATTCACTACAGCTTTCTGAAAGTCAATCAGGGCATTAATGTAGAGCTTTTCTGCAATCAACTTGCTGAAATGCATGCACGCCTGTGAAAAATGAGACCTGCACTGGTGAATCGACGTGGTCCAATTCTGCTTCGTGATAATGTGTGGCCACATGTTGCAAGAATGATGTTGCAAAAACTCACAAACTTGGGATACATCCTAGATATTCTCCTGAAATTTCACCCACTGATTATCATTTTTTAGCACTTAAGCTCATTTTTAAATGGTCTAACTTTTAGGTTCATACCAGAGGTGGATCAGCTTTCAAATGTTTTGTGGCATCAAAGCCAATAACTTTTTATCAACGAGGAATAAATATTCTTGTCGATCAATGGCAGAGGTGCATAAATGCTCAAGGCTCGTATTTTGACTAATTTCAACATTTCTATAGTTAATTTTTCAAGAATAACATTATGTTTCTGAAATCGGCCATTGTTTTTTAAACAACCTAATATGACACAGTGCAGTATTTCAGTTCGATTTTCAAAAAACAATGCAAATGTTGAATAATTTGTCTTATAATTTCTACCCCACATTATTATATTGTTATATACCCCACATTCATATTGTTATATACCCCACATTCATATTGTTATATACCCCACATTATTATATTGTTATATACCCCACATTCATATTGTTATATACCCCACATTATTATATTGTTATATACCCCACATTATTATATTGTTATATACCCCACATTCATATTGTTATATACCCCACATTATTATATTGTTATATACCCCACATTCATATTGTTATATACCCCACATTATTATATTGTTATATACCCCACATTCATATTGTTATATACCCCACATTCATATTGTTATATACCCCACATTATTATATTGTTATATACCCCACATTCATATTGTTATATACCCCACATTATTATATTGTTATATACCTTTTTATTTAATTTTTCTGTATTTATTATTTATGATCTAAAAAATCTTAATTATTGAGTAAACTTTTTTTTGTAATCTTTTACGGTTTTTTACACACTGTTTACTTATCGAATACAGTAAAAAGATTTCATATTTTATTTGTAGCGATTCATAATTAGAATTCTGTTTTTAATATATGTTCAGTTCAATGTAATACTTAAAAATATCAACTTTATTTGGATTTTCTCTTGAGTAGTAAAATTTTGAAGTCAGTTTGTAAGCTAAAACCTGTGCCAAGTAGGTATTACGGTACATTTTTAAGCCCATCTTTAAAACCAAATGCTCAAAGATAGGTAAAAGTTATGAGTTTAATTTTTTAGTATCATTACTTATCGCATCAAACCCCAGCTTTTATACCAAGTGTAATGATGATTTTTTTAAAACAATGTAAAAAAAATCAACTTGCCCTATTTATAACACCCTTCGCTCCACTCCACACGTTTCTCGCGGGTGCGACTGTTAGATCCAACAGATTTCCAAGTCGGAACCAAGTGCCAGCAAGCTTCTGTCCGCCACATTTTTACTTTTTGAACTCGGAGAGTGACCACGCCGACTCCGACTCGGTAGGATCTGATGAGAGTGCTGGAAGCGGAGTGGGGTTATATTAGTAGCAGGATCAACAGCAAAAAAAAAAACAATGGATGATAAAAGAATTGAAGAGAAGACCAGAGTTGTTTCAAAATCAAGTCTATTATCATTAAGAAAAGAGAGAGAGAGAGGATAAATCGGCAACAAGTGGGATCGGCTCCCAGGGCGGTTTGACTCTATTGTTTGCTTGACCGACTGGGGCTTCGTGCTCTTCACGTATCGATGCGTGCATACATCTGACGCGTTGTCTACTAGGCTTTCGCTTGCTTCCAGATACTTCTGTTCTCAGGCCTCCAGCTACTTCGGCTATTCTCAGGGCTTTCGAAATCAATTCGCCTAACCTCTTGGGGCTTTCGGAAACACTTTCCTTTAGTCTATACTTTAAGCCACGGTGCGTCTACTTTCGTCCGGTCTCGTTCGTTTTCTCTTTTTTCTCCGTGTACACCCTTTTGGTTGTCTTAATTTCACCAAGCCAATTATAGTCACATTTAGTCCCTAAATTAGCCCTCTCGTCTTCTTGTCAAATCAGCTATAGTTTTAATTATGCTGACCACTCTCTCCGTCACATATTGTCTAAGATCTAGTACTCTTGAAACCCAGATTGTAAGAAATGTAAGTAGAGAAGCAACCAAGGATTACTGTTACGTGTTAAGTTGTAACAAAAGAAAAGAAAATGATTAACCAAAACACAGAGCTTAATCACAAACAAACATCTAATTTACGATAACACAAAATAAAAATATATTACAAATATACAATTTTGTTGCATTCGAATAGAAAACATAGTTTACTACTGGTAGAGTGGCAGGGAGGGAAGGTGTCAAGTACCTTTACCCAGTTAACTTAGCGAAGTAGTTTAAGTGCTATACTTTATAGAAATGTTTAAATGTGTATATAAAGAATAATTTCCAGTATGGTCAATGAAAGAGTCAAAAATATCTATTTACCCATTTAGGTCTATGGGGTTCTCTTTCAGGTTTTAGTTGGTCGGCAACTTTTCTTAGCGAGTCTTTCGGCTGGATGCACAGATCCACGAATCGGGCCGGAGTTGATAACGTCAACAAATCCTGTTAATAACTAACTACTCTCTTCCCAAAACCTATTTTTATAGGGGCTAACACCGAATTTGCATATTCTAGAATCCTTTAGAATTCTCTAGATTTTACTGGAACATTCCACAATTTTCCAAAGCGTTCTATTCCTAATTTCTTTATTTAACAATACTTCATGAATTAAAACTTTTTTGTTATAACAAGTAGGACTCAATAGAATCCCTTACTAAACCTTTTATACGTTATTAATATTAAGTTTATATATCTGTCAATTTGTCAGCGAAACGTTCCATCAACTTAACTGCTGCATAAATTATATATGGAGGCACGTCTGAATATTGCTTAAGAGCATTCATATAAACTAGATATCTACAGGAGCAACGTTCTTTGGTGTGATGAGATCAAGATAGAGTAACTTGACTTTCAAGTTTAAAAGACGAAGAATATAAAATTCAAATGAACGTTTGTGTTGGCAGTATACAAAGTATGTCGGATAAAACAGACCATGAACGACCAAACTTTAACTGAAAACTCCATAAGCATGAAGGTGGCAATGTGATGGTAAGGGACTTTATTTGATCACGTGATCAAATGAAAAATAAATGAAGACGTGTGCCATGATATATTCAAGGAGAAACTCCTTGCATCAGACGAGGTTTTAAAAATCATATTATTGGGTGTTTCAGCAGGGCGAGAGAACATGTGCATCAGGTATTTGAGAATAATTTTTAATTTGAGATGGATTTTTTTACGGTTTGTCACCCTTTTCTTTTTGGATATTTTGAAGTCGAAATATATCTGGGATTATTTACTTTCTGACTATTGTCCTTCTCTTTGTTGTCGTTTCGGCTGTTGTGCCCTCCGGCCTTTATCATGTGTATAATGATCCGGGTAACTGAGAATTTCGAATTGAACCCTTTATTTAATCTAAGACGGTAGACTGTTCTCGTTTCATTGCCCATATCTAAGGATATATTGTTTCGTTCTTATCGTTAGTATTACTCAGTTATTGCCCGCCATCTTTCCACTGAGTCTACATATGCACTACCCAGCCCAGAGGTTCCAGAGGTTGAACTCACGATTGCTAAATTTTGGATTGTAAGAATAATTCTCTCTTTTTTTTTTTTTAATTTTTTTATTTTTTTATTTTTTTATTTTTTTATTTTTTTTTTTTTTTTTTTTTTTTTACGAGTGAGTATTGCATTAACAATTCTTTAAGAATAACAAATATTTTTACTGATACAATTTCTACTATTTAACCTATAGCTTTGAGGGAGGCGACGGATTCATATCTTTCCGAAAGGTAATGCGCATAAGTGAATGTAATAAACCCGACTGAAATCCGAACTCACTTATCCGATTTCTCATTCCGTGCTGTTACCCATTACACTATCTGCACATCCATTTTAATTTGAAGTACTCAATATTATTTAGCAATGAAAACAATATATTCTGAGTAGGGTGTAATTTATTACACAAGTTTTTATTTACATACACAAATCATAAGTCTATTCAGTATAAGCGACATCGGCTTCGATGTGACTTCTAAAACGGTTACATGCGTTGATGAGATATTCTTTATTCAAGCTGCCAACTCAAAACCACCGACTGAGCGCCGAGACAACTCAGCACCAAAAAATATAACTTTTTTATAAGCAAATGAAAGTAATGTATTAAGATTTAAAACTTTAGTGAATATTTGTATTCAAATAAAGCATTTGAAAAAGCATTACGTAAAATATGAACCAGTTTTTTTTGTTTTTTTTTTTTGTTTTTGATTATTTTAATGGAGTAAATCACAAATTATTAAATTATTTGTATAAGAATATTCAAGAATGTCGATTTACTTTATCAAAAATAAATGACATTACTATTTCCTTTATTATAAATAATTAAAAACAAAAAACTGCATTATTTTCTTATGCCTTTTTCGATTTAGTTCATTAGATTTTCTTGAATTAATTTTAATATGTCAGTTTAAGTAATTAAAAAATTATTTCTTTACGATTTACATGATTAAAAATAATTAAAAACAAAAAAGATGGTTTATATCTAAACTTATTTATAAATGGAACTTTGTCAGTGTGTGTGTGTGTGTATATATATATGTGTGTGTGTGTGTGTGTCTGTTACTTATAGACTCCAAAACGGCTGAACCGATTTTCTTGAAAATTTACAGTTGTACTATAAGCGTCTTCGAGTGTTCTTAGCTAGGATTTGTGTCATGGTACCTCCGATAAAAATCAAAAGTTGATAATCAAAAAAATCGGGTTATAGAATGAGTGGTCCGATTTTAATCAAATTTGATACACTCATAGACAAAGAAATAAGAAACGATATTCAGAAGTTTCAAGGTTGCAGTTCTTACAATGGTGCAGAAAATCGATATATATATATATAAGGCAAGATGTTTGAGTGTGTATCTGTTTATCTTCCTGTATGTCTGTATTTTTTCAGCCCTTTTATTTTAGTTTTTGCTTCGTGTTTTGGTCATATGTAGGTATAATTGTAGTTCTTAGTCTCAGCCATGATACCATTTACTCAGAGGACTTATTTAGCTTTCAAAATTTAGTTTACGATGAAAAAATACTTATTTGATATCGATACCAGGAAATCAAAATTTGACTTACATCTATTCATTTTTCTTTCAATCTACGGTTTCGCTTTAACTGGAAACAACTATTGCTTTTTAGTCTTTCGTGCCAACGTCCAAAGAGTCTGAGCTCCAGGACCATGGATTAGTTTTAAAGCTTTCATTACACCCGAGCAGCGCCGGGCTATACTGCTAGTGTAAAATATGAACCAGTTTTTTTGTTTTTTTTTTAATTATTTTAATGGAGTAAATCACAAATTATTAAATTATTTTTATAAGAATATTTAAGAATGTCGATTTACTTTATCAAAAGTAAATGACATTACTATTTCCGTTATTATAAATAATTAAAAACAAAAAACTGCATTATTTTGTGATGCCTTTTTCGATTTAGTTCATTAAATTTTCTTGAATTATTTTTTTATATGTCAATTTAAGTAATTAAAACATTATTTCTATACGATTTACATTATTAAAAATAATTAAAAACAAAAAAATGGTTTATGTTCTACATAATGCCTTTTCAAATGCCTTATTTGAAGATAAATATTCACTAATTAACGCTTTTCTCCTTATTAAAGTACTTAATTACTATAAAAAAAAATATGTTTTATTGGTCCTGATTTGTCTCGATCCTGAGTTTTTCCTTCCCGGTTTATTCATGTTGTCCACCAGTTCTTGTTGCGCGTTAGTCTCCTTTCAATTATGCCAAATATCTATTGGTTATTCTTCTTCTTCTATGTGCCCTGTCCCTTCAGGACGTAGGCGATCATGGCTCTCCACGTCTCCCTATCCCTTGTGGCTCTTAGTATGTTTGCTCCTGTTGCTCCTGGCAACCCCCGTTCCGTCATCCACCTGATCAGGCCCTGCAAATATGTTATCCGCTGCCTTCCTCTGTCTCTCCTTCCTTCTATCTGACCAGTCAGTATCAGGTTCTCCAGGCTCTCCTTCCTCATTGCATGTCCCAGGAACTTCAGTTGTCTCTTCCTGATGCTCAGCATCAATTTCCTTTTTGTTGCCATTCTTTCTATGCTCAGTCCACGATATCCGTAGCATCCTTCTGTAGAACCACATTTCGGCCGCTTCCAGTTTTGTCCTCATTTTCGATGATATTGTCCAGCATTCACTGCCGTATTGAAGAACTGACATCACGTAGCAGTCTAGCACTCTTTTCTTCGTTTCTATTGAGATTTTCCTGTGTGTTAGTATTTTGCTCATCTTCTGGAACGCGTCCTTTGCCATGCCAATTCGCCTTCGGATCTCCGTGTCGCACTTTCCATCTTCTGTTAGAACACTTCTTAGGTACTTAAATTCTTGTACTTGTTTGATTCTGTTATCCCCCACCTGTATTTGGCATTTTGGGTTGTATCTTTTGCTGATGACCATGCACTCAGTTTTCTTAAAGTTTATTTGTAGTCCCTTTTTGTCACGCTCCACTGCTACTTTCTGTATGAGGTCTTTTAGTTTCCTTTCCGTGTCCGCAATCAGCACTGTATCGCCCGCATACCTTATGTTGTTCAGGTTGTGGCCTCCAATAACAAATCCTGGCGTGTCATCTAGGGTCCTCAAAATATTCTCGCTGTATAGGTTGAACAAATCCGGTGAAAAGGCACATCCTTGTCTTACGCCTTTTTCTATCTTTGTGTATCTACTGAGTTCGTTACCTGTCCGCATGTAGGCCGTTTGCTGCCAGTAGAGATTCTTGATTATTCTTATGTCTTTTCCGAAAATGTCGAGGCTACCTAGCATCTCCATCAATTCTTTGTGTCGTATTTTGTCGAATGCTTTCGCGTAGTCATTGAAGCATAGATACAAGTCTTTCTTCATTTGTAATGTCCTTTCGGAGAGCATCCTAATCATGAATATGGCGTTCCTTGTTCCAGTGTCTTTTATGAACCCACACTGTTCCTGTCCTATCTCTGCCTGATTGTTCACATGGTTTAAATCAAGAGAGTTAGGAAGACAAATGCTATGGCTGATATGATTAGGAAAGCGATTGACTTTGTTTAGCAAGCGCTTCGACCGTATCCCGGGTATTATTGAACATGAACTAACTTCTCATAACGTAGTATTTCTATTTAATGTCTTCATGCGCTACTTATATGACTGTTGACTCCGAAAAAAGGAGCCGATTGACATCGGTCCCCATTAAATTTCAGGGTTTCTCGAAGATGATACGCAGGGCTTGCCGTACAAACTCGACATTCCTGGCAATATCTGACAGCCCAGAATGCTCTTTGTTTTCTTTTAATCACTGAAGACATCTTCTTACTGGAAACCTGAAACCTTTTTTTATAATCGTGTCACCCCAAGTAAGACATTTTACTGCCACTGTTTTGCAGGGGGTTACATGGGAGGAAAGTTAGGAGAAAGAGTGACAGGTTACAGGGGGTGTCAGGAAGTGGGGTAAGAGAAGGATGAGAATACTGATGAGAGTGAGGTGGACAGAGAAAGGAGCATGAGAGAGAGGATGCAGGTTAGTGAGATAGGAGATGACTATTGACTTTACATTTGAATTCTTGAAGATTGTAGCTGTCGGGAAAGCAAGTAAGCGGAAGGGAATTCCACAGGCGAGAAGTGCGAGAAAAGAAGCTGATAGAGTAGAATTTGCGTTTACAATTTATTGGTTTCACAGTAAAAGGGTGGGACCTAGTTGCTAATCTTGTGGCTCGAGTAAATTTACATGTAGTGGATACCAGTGAGCTAAGTTCATCGGAGCAGAAGTCGTGAAAGTTTTTGCAGAAGAGACACAGGGAAGCCACACTGCGTCAGCGAGAAAGCGACTGTATCCTAGCTGCCAAGTCGGGATCGATTACATAACAAATTCTCCGTTGGATTTTGTCAAGGAACCCTAGGTGGATAGCAGGAGCACCCAACCATATATGGCAGCATTATTCAATGCACGGGCAGATGGTAGATTTGTATATTTGCAGGATTGTTTCAGACGGGAAAAACTTCTTGACGCTGCACAGAGAACGGACCTTTTAAGCAGCGGAACTATTTTCTTATTACAAACACAAAAGAACTAGAGACTTTTTAGAAATTTGAAATCTTCCAATTGTTATTGTTGGCGCCTAAAGCAATGACAACAACTTACTCTTTCGATATACTGTGTTACAGTCGAAACTACCATGGCGGGACTGAAAAAAAAAGATTTTACGTTAAGATTCACGGAGGCTACTCGAGGTAGAAAATTGCATTAAGATGCGGTTTATACAAATAGGAGGTAAGGATAACGGTTAACCCTAAGTTTGAACAGGTTAAGATTGTAGTGATTAAGGAAACATCCTCTTGAGAGTCGGTTTTATATAGCAGTGTGTCGCGAGAAGAAGCTGCTCGAATGGAAGTTATTTCTCATCGATGGAATACGGGGGTGGATATGTGTGATTTGCTACAATGTAAATGACATGGCGCCTCCTAGCTGTGAAAGTTGAACCTGGCGGAACCAAAGAATATCGTTCGTCTGGGCACTTTCTATAGAAGTAGCGAGAGAGTAGTGAGAGGCTCGATACATCCCGATTGAGAGAGAGTTAAAATTGGCCTTTTATACCTGATGCACCTTGTTTACTGTCATCATAACCAAGCAATCGTTCGTTTGAAAATAAGATAATCAACTTAGTGAAGTTGTCCAGTCAGCTCTCTGACCTTAAGTTCATATTTAATGAACTGAAGATCTGTTCAAAAGAATGATAGGAAAAAAATCAGTGTTCGGAGCCAATGGCTACTTATAGAAAGCGACTTGTGGCTGTTACAGACAACAAAGGCGATTTTACAAAAATTATATTCGATTCTGTTTTATGGCAAATAAAAGTACTTTTATTGGCTACATTTTTGGAATTAGTATTTTATAATTTAATAGAAGACTATTTGTTGAAATGTTTGCGCATATTAACTGTTATTAATATGAATAAACTATATGTGGCATAATTTTGAGGCCCACACACACACATATATATATATATATATATATATATAGATAGATAGATAGATAGTCGCCTGATGTGTGCGGTAGCGTGTAATGCGAGTGACGGTCTGAACTAGGATCACAGTGTAGCGTTTTTTTTTTCTTTCTTACTCATTTAGACACTTTAGAGTCTTTCACTGTTTAGGAAGATGTCTGTCTTTTAGTTTCTTTCTTTCTCAGTTTATTTCTCCTTTTTTGTTTTCAGATTTCATTTATTTGTGTTTCTTATTTTGTTTGATCACTTGCATTCTTTGTGTTCGTTTTACAATTACTTTGGTTTGTTATATATATATATATATATATATATATATATATATATATATATATAAAGCATAGTACACTTGGTATACAATCCAGGTAAATTCCGATAGAGACAAACTCAATGTTAAATTCATTTATTTAATTTAGCAGAGTAATATAACTTATAAAAGATTTTAGATTATTACAATGGGTAATACATATTTCACCGCGTCCTGATGTTATTATCGCGGCTCGTCAGACCCAAATGGTACAACAGTTGGTCCTCAAAATATACCCCCCCCAAAAAAAAATTCTTCTCTTTTATTTAATTTTGCATAGACGCTAACCTGTCCATATTAGAACAAACATTTGTAACGGTTATTTACGAAAATTTCTCCCTCATTCAAAAAAGAACCCCAAAGAAAGAGGAAAGCAAGGATAAAGTACAGATAGAAGATAGATTAATGTAAAAAAAAGAAAAAAGGGAGACAGAAAAAACTGAATAGCAAGCAAGAAGAGAAAAAGAAAGGACAAAGAGATACAATAAAAGGAAATACAGTATCACGAGAAATAAATGTTCACACCGTTTATCGTAATAGCGTCTCAAACCTCCTAACTATTCTCTTAGAAAAACATGGAAAAATTTAACTATGAAATTCAATTTCAAATATAATGAGATATATTTACGGTACAAAGAGATTTGTACATCATTATTTTAATACAATTTGAAAAAATAACTACTCTTACTATTTTAAGAATTAATGCTAATTTAAAAGATATTGTTAAAATAATTAAAAATTAAAAAAATATAAATATAGAAACAGGAAAAATTTGATAAACCTAACAGAAGGGGGGGAAGTACACAAAAAAGAAGGAAAGAAAAAAAGAAATCACGATAGAATTTAAAATAATTTTAAAAAATTAAAAAAAAGAAACCGACGTATATAATTCATTCTTAGAAACGTGACAAAGGATTTTTACCCTTAAATAAAATATACCGACTATAGGGAATATTTATGGTGAAAAATAAATCATACATCCTAACATAAATTACATTATAACCACTAGTAGTAATTTATTCTAACTATAGTTAAAATAACACCCAATCAGAAAATATAATTTATTGAAATACAATCTTAAAAATTATCTAAAATACTAGCAATACTACTACTACTACTAATAATAATAATAATAATAATAATAAATAAAGAGATAACAAATATATGTATACATACATATATATACACATACACACACACATATATATATATATATATATATATATGTATTTACATACATATGCATTTATATATACATGTATGTATCAAACAAAATTTTTCTCAGACGTAATAATAATAATAATGAGAAGAAGAATATTCATTTAATCACAAAAGAAAACAAAAGAAATAACAAAAATATGTATAAATATAATAATTATAAAAAAAATAAAAATAAAAAATATAACAATCTTTTGCTGTAAAGTAATATTAAACTGACGTGGAAAATTCAGCTGTAATATGATATTAACGTACATGTCAAAATTTAACATTGGAATTTAATTTAAAATATAATGGGATATATTTACGGTACAAAATAAAATTGTGCAACATAAATTCAATACAATTTGAAAAAATAACTACTCTTACTAATATCCTAAAATATCCTATTAATTTTTTTTAAATTCAGTTAAAATAATTAAATCATTAAAAAATAAAAATGAAACGTTAGAAAAATAAACATAAGAGGAAGGGGGAAATATATATATATATATATATATATATATATATACAAGATAACTCAGTTCATTCTCTTTACTACCAGCTATGAAAGCTCTTTTTGCGTGTTTGCTCTTTAACAGTGCCTTATTATTTTATTTATTTTTTTGCAATAATTACGTCGTCGAGTAGCGAAGAATATATATATATATATATATATATATCCTCTCAATTATAATAAAGACCGTTGTGTGTATATATAACATTCCCTTCTGTCACGTTCAGGGGAAATAACCTTTGAGTAAACAGGTAATAATCCTCTCAAATATGTATTCATCATTTTTTCACGGCAGAGGGTTCACTCGTATCTATATATAATATGGCCACACATTTAGAACATTCGCCTTCTGATCCTGACACCTGAATTCGAATCGATGATCGATTTGTCGGGTAGTTAACTGATGTTATTGATACTGGAGACAATGCCAGCGTTTAAAGGCGTCTGCAAACCGTACTACAGGTTGACCCAATCCTTACGAGTGAAATTGTGCAGACGAAACTGTTCGGAAAACTGTCAATGGTTATGCTAGCAAAACATCGTGATCGAGGAGTTCACGCCATATTATACACTCAGCATAGTCGCAGTCTGAACAATACGCAGGTTCTCTCTTAAACAAGCTCAAACGTTCCTGGGTAGCCGTCTGCAACAGGGATTGGCAAGTCAACCTAACAGACGGGGGTGCTCGGAAGCAAGTAATCGGGCTTTATTTATAAGTACATTATACAAAACTTTGTGTTTTGTGGCACAGATTAAGCACTTATTTTCGATAATATCTTTTCTCTAAAAAAAGGTTAGATATGATACAAGAACGAAATTATTAGGAACCCAGTGAGGATTGAACCCACTATTTAGTCGAAACTGATTTGGCGGGACAAGCTTGCTAAACATTACACTACGGTGAAATGCCCAAATGATTTCCTAAGAGTAGCTTAGACATGACACAAAGCCACACATATGGAGCACCCAGTGAGGATCAAACTCACTGCTCTCTCATAATTGATTTAACGAGCTTATTTTCTCTAATGGATAGCTAATTCGATTCTAAAATGACCTCAGTGCGTTTTGATGGTAAAAAGTATTGATAACCCACTATTTATTATTTTAATTACACTTAAAAAATAAAAATAATCGTAATTATTAATTAATAATTACGATTTCTTTTATTTTGTTTGTTTCTTTTTTTTCTTTTTTTTCAAAAACCTGAATACACCTGTTTTGCATTTTTAGCACGAAGTTTACGAAGGTCTCAAGTGGAACTTAATTCTAGCCATGGTTTACGCAAGAGATTAAGTTGTTTCTCGTTTCAAATTGCTTTTCTTGAACATCGACAAGTCTGAAAATTCTCAAGTAAGTTTGAAATCTGCCGAGGCTCTTTGAACAATATTTGAAATGTGGCTTATTTCTGTTTTATTAATTAAAAATTTCCACCACTTTAGCCAGAGCCATTGAGTATCACTGCTTTTTCTCAAGTACAGCTTAGGAGCGTGGTTCGCCTAAGTTCTGTCAGCCATTGAATTACATCAATAAGAAACATTTCGTAACTACAAAAATACTTTTTTCCCTTAATCATTTGTCTCGGAGAAGAATAAAATGGTATAATTAGGAAGCTTCAAACTTAATGCCTGTTCCTTCTTAAACAGACCAACCGTGGAAACGAGCAGTATTTTTTAATTTGGGGAAAAAATTATTAGCTCTTTTCTTCGAAGATTTCACCACATGGCCTAACAGATAAAAGAGTTTTATAGGTACATCTAGTTATTTGGTAGTTTTGAGATCAAGACATATCGGGTAGTAAAAAAAAAGAAAGACAGACTTGATGGGAATAGAAAAAAAATTCAAAATTTTATTATTTCTTCCACCACGACGAGTGGATACCATCCACGAAACTCTGCGAAAAAGATAAGTTGAACATTTGATTTTAATTGTCGTTGTTGATGATGATATACAAAATACTTATATTATACAGTGTGTCCATAAAGTTCGTATACACTTTAAAAATTTATAATTTTATTTGTATTGGCGATAGAAATAATTTGTGAAAAGGATTAGAAAGATGTAAATCTATATTTTTTTAAGTTTTATTGAAATTTTATTTAAGTTTCCACATGTCCTCCATCATTGGCAATACAAAGGGTAATACGATTTTGCAGTTCACGGAAAATATTTGCCAAGTGATTTACAGTAATGACTGAAATCACATTAGTTATTTTAGCTTTCACATCTAATGAACTAGGTTTGTTTGCATACACAATTGTTTTCACATGTCCGTTGAAGCCATTGATCAAATTGATTCTGAAAAAAAGAAAATATTTTTTTAATTATCTAAAAATTGTTGCCAATTTTGTGGTAAAGAATTATTCAACAACTATACTTAAAACTAGGTACATTAACTTTATAACATTTTTTACAGATTATTTCTGTCACAGATACAAATAAACATAATTTTTTTAAAGTTCACACGAACTTTATGGACACCCTGTATGTCACTATACTGACTTGGATAAATTCAGGGTTGGGGAAAATCATATCTGTATGTCCCTTTCGCAATGTCCATCTCTTTCGTTCTCTTCTTTATTTTTCTGTATCTATCTACTCTATTGTTATCTGGGTATATTTTTCTCTCTCTCTGTCTCTCTGTGTCTCTCTCCCTCCCTCCCGATTGCTATCATCTAGTATGTTTTGTTTATTTTTTTTTTTCAATGAATTATCGTTTGCTATCACTCACTTTTAAGAAAAAATTAAAACCGTATACGTCGCAAAATTTTTCAACCTACATATTTTATAAGGATGTGCGTTGTGGTGCAGTAGATATCGGCTCGGAACGAGAAATCGGGGAGCCGAGTTCGAATTCCAGCTGAATTCATTGCATTCACTTACGCGCAAATACCCTTGGGAAAGGTATTAATCCGTCTCTTCCTTCCAGTTATGGGTTAAATAGCAGGACAGATTGGGTTCTATAGCCTTGGTCGTAAGTGAATGAAACGAATTCAAGTGAGATTCGAACTCGGCTCTCCGATTTCTCGTTCCGAGCCAATATCCACAAAGCACATCCCTCTTTATAAAAAGGGTCCCAAATATATATGACAACATTCGCGGGATATCGCTACTATCAGTTGTTGCAAATGTTTTTCTATGCTACCTCTACGTCGGCTGCTAGATCATGTTGTGACACACATTCTGCCTGAATCACAATGTGGCTTTAGTGGTACTGGGTAAGACGATAAACTGCATCCAACAGCAAGGCCTCTGATTGGGAGGTTATGAGGAGGACGGAACCACCTCTTAATTGCTGTTGTTCCCAGGTCTACCCTGACCTGGAGTGGTAGCACCTGTGAGTGTCCCAGCTATGGGCAAATAGTTTATCCCCAAACTGGGGTCAAAACACTATGAAAGTATAAAAATAGACTTTTATACAAAAGATATACATTTTTGAAGGAAAAAGATTATTGCCAGCAATATATTTTTGAATACACAACTAAAAGACATTTTCAGATTTCTAGAATAAAAATTAAAATTTTTCATCAAAATTTAACTACATCAACCTTCTTACTATAAATGAGCATTAAAATACCTTTAAAACTCCACTTTTTTGGTATTAAATAACCCACAGAGGTTGATATGCCGTTAAACAAAACTCAAACAAACAATGTGGCTTTAGGCGGAATTAAGGAACAATCGACATGATCTTCACTACGCAACAGATTCAGGAGAACCTGTATCAATGTTTCACCGATATCACAAAGGCTTTGAACACTGTTCTAAGGCCAACTCTCTGTGGTATTCCCTTGAAATTAGGGTATCCAGAAAAAATCACGGGGCTTTATAAACCGTCTTCATGATAATGTGAAAGCATGTGTCTGTGTCAATGGTGAACTCTTAGGACCTATTTCAATGGAATCTGGAGTGAAGCATGGTGATATTCTGGCACCTGCGGTATTTGCTCTCTTTTTTTCTTGTTTTTTTTTTCTTTTTTTTTGCCATCATGATCACGCAGGGTTTTATTTTCTTTCGCAAAGCGATACTGACATATACATTCGCTATTGCACATCACGAAGGCTTTTCAACATCCGTCGATTTACTACCGCCGTGGCTAAGACATCTGTTGGTTGCTCTGATTCGTGATGTTCTGTGTACTGACGACTGTGAAATATGCACACACCCGTGAGTGTGTGCAAGTTCGCCTGAACAGACGCCTACAACAGGGGTTGGCTAGCCACCCGAGAAAACGGATGTACTTGGAAACGAGTAGCCGGCCATATATATTTTACATAATTTTACACGATTCGTGTAAAATCTTTTGTACAATAAAGACGGAAGTTGATGATGGTTCGCCTGAAATAGGCCTATACTTCCGATTTACCATGAAATAACGTGTCTGCCTTAATTTTTCTTATATTTGCTTGCTCTCTCTATATATATATTATATATATATATATAGAGAGAGAGAGAGAGAAAGCTCTTAGAGAGTTATCCTACCACTGTATGTACAGGATACTCCTTTGAATTCTTATATATCTACACCGCATGCTTATATATATATGTATCAATAAATTCCGAAAATACATTTCGTTGAATAGTGATATGTCCCGGAACGGGAATATATATATATATATATATATATATATATATATATATATATATAGCTACTCCGAATATATATATATATAAGTGGTTTTGGCAGTGTAACCGGGTAGGACAATCTAGCAAGTAGCCGTAATGGACTGGTACTCGTCGTAATCTTATGCAGTATGCTTAGACGTAGGCTTATGCTATAGGGGTTCCAATAAGCGTAGTCCTAGGCGTCCCCGCCTTAGTCTGTATTTATGGTTGACACCATCCAATCATATTACTGTGAGGAGGAACCAAGGTGTATGCATAATCATTACATCGAATAGCTATTTCAGTGAGAAAACTCTCGCTTCATCAGCAACGATCCAAAACAAAAATTTATGAATTCAAGTATGTTACAAAAACTCACATACCGGAAGGAGCCCAAAAACATGTTCATACACAGGAAGTTTTTAAAAAAAATGAAGAGGAAATAAGAAAGAAAAAAATTATTTAAAATTAGTCGTACAGACATAAAAAGGGGGCAGTGACAGGGATTCATTAATTAAAAAAATTAATTACAATTTAAGAAAATTAATTACAATCTGAAAATATTTTCTGGCTTTGAATAACCTTGCAAAGTGTTGATAATCCGTAGAAAACGAATCGATCAATTAATCAACTTTGATTTTTTTTTTTTTTCTGATCAGTAAAATGCTTTTGTGGATTATGAAAAAGTATATTGACTTTCCTCTTTAAAAAGGTTCAAGTGTGGATCAGACGTGGATTCCGTTCACTTATAGAATCAGTAAGAATGGAATTCTTTTGATTTAAACGTGTCGAGATGGGTAAGAGCGAGAAGGAAAAATGGAAATATGGTATCGTTTCTGAAATTGTGAAATTCTATCTGCCATTTGCGCTTCTTTGAGTTGCTTTGGCACCGACTCTTGAGACGGGGACCCGGCACTTTCTCAAAAGAGATGGCTTCAGGAAAAAGATACATTTCGGTCAAGAAAAAAAAATGGTAACACAAGAACCGGAACCATATGGAGAATGAATTGAGAGACAGACAGAGAGAGAGACACACACACACATACACAGAGAGAGAGAGAGAGAGAGAGAGAGAGAGAAAACACGCGCGTGCGCACAGAGGGTGCGATGAGGAAATTGTCGCTAGTTTATATTTTTAATTTTGCGCATGCGCGTTCTTTGTCTTTGATTTTGTCGACTGCACAGTATAGTAAGGTCAGTTGGGCACCGTCTGTGAGAGAACCAGGAAAAATTCACTCTTCCAGAACTTTGCAAATGATGTACTGCTTGGTATTTACAGAGGATTCGGGAAGAAAAAGGATGAGTCTAATTGTGATTACGAAGGTTCGGAAAAGTCAATCCGATCGTTCTGATAAGAAAATATCTGCCAAATTTGTTGGTGAGCTCTTCGATTCAACACAGAAGCCTACAACAAATGCCTTGAGGTGATTGTGCTTCCTGAGTCAAGAAAGTAACTGCTGGAAAACACTATGGCTGGCAACAGGACTCTGCACCATGCCACACAAGCAGAATAACCCCGTCATCGATGTCAGACAATTTCTGCGACTACATTCCCACTTACATGTGGCCACCTAACTCCTCGGGCTGCAACCCTCTTGATTATTATTCGTGAGGCGCAACTGAACGAGTAACCAACAAAACTCCTTGTAACACCAAAGATGAACTGAAGGCAACGATTATGGCAGCATTCACAAACTTAAACAAGGAAACCATCTAGAAGGGTTGCAGAAGATTCCAAAGTCGTCTAGAGGTCGTGGTTGAAACCAATGGTGATTTTTTTTGTTTTGTTTGAATTTACTCTTTAGTATTTCAAGATATATTTACCAAAATTACACAAAATATCTGTTAAAATGAAATGCCAGTGCTATTTTCATTACTGCGTAATTTAGACGACAACCACTATATATATATATATATATATATATATACTTTCTCAACGACGTGATGTGGCTTCCCTTTGTCTTTTCTCCAAGTATTTTCACGGCAACTGCTCTGACAAGCTTCTTTCCCTGTTACCTCGACCACATTTATTTCCTCGTGCTACTAGACTGGCATCAAGGTCCCACCCTTTTACCGTCGAAATAGTTAAATGTGACCGCCTCTTCGACTGTAACAGTTTCGTTTGTGGAACTCCCTTCCATTTGCTTGCTTTCCTGATAGCTACAATCTCCAAAAGTTTAAATGCAACGTCAATTGCCATCTGCTTGATTCTCATCCATCTCTTATGTTTCCTTCGACATCCCCTATATCTTTGTTATATTCACACTCTAACCCCCCTAAGCACCGCTGTCATTTCTGCCTTGCTTGGGGTGAAATGATTATAAAAATTACGCTATCTACTGTATTCTTGATTACTCTTCTATTCTTGTTCGTTAATAACGTTTCCTTTTTTTCTTATTTTTTCACACTCGGTAACCCCTTGCGTCTTAGTAGCTTTACTGCCTTGCCTAGGTTGATATGATTAAGAATAAAAATTCTAGACTCAGGGTTGTTCTGCAGTGCAATTCTCTAATGGATTAACCCTTTGTTGCATATTGATTACAACTTTAACCAATATGCAACAAACCGTTAATTCGTGAATTTGTTGACATAGTAATTTTGAGTTCACTCCTTTGGTCAAGCAGTGTAGACGGTGATTCGGTAGAAACAGAGCGGACAATAACTGAGCCATTATTATTTATAATATGGATGTGCGTTGTGAGGCAGTGGATATCGACTCGGATCGACCAATCGGGGTGCCGAGTTCGAATTCCAGTTGAATTCCTTGCATTCACTTACGCATAAATACTCTTGGGAAATGTATTAATCCGTCTCTTCCCTCCAGTTATGGATTAAATAATAGGACAGATTGGGTTCTATAGCCTTGGCTGTCAACCAGTCTACCACAGAAAGCAATGGCAACCTACATGATCGCCCAAAGCGTACTTAACTGACTGACTGACCAACTAATAAGAACAAGACTATATATCCTTAGACATGGAATGAGAACCCTAATCCCCTCAGAAGATTAAATAAAGGTTTCAGTTTTAGGTTATCCGGCTGAATCATTGTGATAATAACAACAAAGATGAGGACAATAATCCGCATGTAAATGTAAATAAAATAGAATATTTTTACCGTAGAATTACCGTATGAAAATTTTTACCGTAGAATTATCAATCAAATCAAAAATTTTTACCGTAGAATTACCGTAGAATGTACATAAAATAGAATATTTTTACCGTAGATCTTAGCAACTTTATCATACGATATTTTTTCCTGTCTTTATTAAGAAATTGAACCTTTTTTTTTTTTTTTTTTAACATTTCGCTGCTGACCTTGAGCGGGATCTACACTCTGTGGTGAACTGGGGCAAGAAGTGGCTTGTCAACTTCAATTCCTCTAAGACCAAGCTGTTGTCTGTCAACCATTACAGGCAACTTCTTCTGCCTCCCATAAGCATGGACCAGATGATTCTCCCGGAGAGTAATACACTACGCCTCCTCGGACTTACCCTGTCCTCAGACCTCAAATGGAAGCACTATATTGAATCCATAGCAAAATCGACTGCTAAGAAGATTGGGTCACTATGTCGATCCAGGATGCTTTTTCCACCTGAATCCATCCTGCATATATACAAGTCAACCATCCGTCCGTGCATGGAGTACTGCTGCCATTTATGGTCAAGTGCCCCTGCCGTTCTCCTCAGTGTTCTTGACAAGCTCCAAAGGAGAGTCTGTAATGTGATAGGTACTGATCTGGCGACTCGTCTGCAGCCACTTTCCCATCGTCGAAATGTGGCCTCCCTCTGTCTCTTCTATAAATACTTTCATGGCTTCTGCTCGGATGAGCTTAAGTCACTGATGCCTCCTCAACAGGTGTTTACCCGTACAACCAGACTGGCAACTGGGTCCCACCCATTCACAGTCAGGTTAGCCAAACGCAGACGACAATTCTACTCCTGCAGCTTCCTCTCTCGCACTTCCCGCCTGTGGAACTCACTCCCGTATTCTTGCTTTCCTGACGGCTACGACCTCCAGAAATTTAAAAGCAAAGTTAATACTCACCTACTAACCACTGGACACTAGCTCTCTCCCCTCCCCTGTATAATCTTCACGTTCTCTCCGCCCATGTATCTGTCATTGCACCTGCTTTCTCAGCTTTCTATTGTTCCGTTCTAACTAGCTTGTACTCCTCACTCTTTTCTAACTAATCTTTCTACATTTATGTAACCCCCTGCACATCAGTGGCGTTTCTGCCTTGCTCGGGGTGAAATGATTAAAAAAAAAAAAAAAAAAAAAAAAAAAAACTTGGTTTATCCGAATTGCCAATCTCACGATCAGGGCCGGAGCATATTATCCCCGAACCTCCCGACCGCTGAGAGAATCTTGATTAGAAATCCTGGGCAGTGCTTTCTCATACCCGCTATGTTATCATTTGATTTATTTTTCTCTCTACATTTATATACGCTACAAGTTAAGCTAAGCACAACTATTTTTAAAGGTGAAAGATTTTTCGTGGATTTTAACGTCATTCTAAGACTTTTTTTTTCTTTTTGCCCAAATCCGTGTAGAAATTTAAATACCTAGAAAGTGTCTTAACAGAGGACAAAAAGTGCGACACTGGGATCCGAAGGTGTACTGGCATGGCCAAGAATGCATTCCAGAAACTGAATAGAGTCTTGTGTGACAGAAGGATTTCACTTTAAAGAAAAAAGAGAGTACTGGATTGTTATATGATATCTGTTCTTCAATATGGCAGCGAATACTGGACAATCTCATCAAAAATGAAAGAGAGACTTGAAGCAACCGAAGGATGCTGAGGCTACCATGGACGGAACATGTGAGCAACAACGAGGTTTTGGAGAGGATGGATACGAAAAGAAACTGATAATTAACATTAGGAAGAGACAGCTGAAGTTTCTGAGACATGTAGTGAGGAAGGTGGGCTTGGCGAATCTGATGCTCATGAGACAGATGGAAGAAGAGACAAAGGAGAGCAACGCGTGACATACTTGATGGACTTAAGCAGATGCGTGGCGAAACGGGGGTTGAATAGGATAACAGGAGAAGGGGTATTAAGAGTTACAAGGGATAGGGAGATGTGGTGAGCTATGATCGCCTACGTCCTGAAGAGACACAGCACATAAAATAAGTTTCGAAAACAATACTTTATAGAATTCACTATTTTTTTTTTTTATTCATAATGTTGAATGGATAAAAGTGATTGAATTTTTTTAACAAAAACATCTCAATTTGACCTTAAAAATTGCCGCAAAACATTGTTGATTTATTTAAGATGGAATGATTTGTTATGACATGTCTCTAATTTGTATTTAGATATATCGTATTTATTTTCAATTTTTCGAGTGGAATTTTTCACTTATATTGCATGTGATTCATTATTGTACATAGACTGGAATGATCTGTTATGACATGTCTCTAATTTGTATTTAGATACATCGTATTTATTTTCAATTTTTCGAGTAGAATTTTTCACTTATATTGTATGTGATTCATTATTGTACATAGGTTGGAATGATCTGTTATGACATGTCTCTAATTTGTATTTAGATACATTGTGTTTATTTTCAATTTTTCTAGCTGTTATATTGCATATAATCATTATTGTACATATTTAGGTTACAATAGAATGTGTTTTTTATATGAATACTGACTTATAAAAATTGAGATGCAGTAAAGTAAGGGGGCCCGTATCATAGATTCGGGGGTGTATCATAGATTATGGAAGTACGAGACCTTTGCACCGGCGCTCTACTTACGAGTTTTACTCTTTGGGATCTTTATTAAGCTAAACTTTTGAATTCTCTATTTCTTGGGTTAATCGTTTCTAAACTGTGCAAAAGTGAAACCGCGGATAAGAAAAACTACAATCGGAAAAAGAAAAACAATTGGCTGAAATCAGACTCGAGGAAATATAGCGTTGAGAGGATATATAGAAAAAAAGTAACGATAGAAATGCCAAATAAATAAGCCTTCGTTCTAAAGCGAGGTTCAAATTCCAACCACAATTAATACATCCCGAGTTTGTTTACATATCAGATGCGCTTTTCTGCTTTAAACCCACAAATATAACTCTATCATGGACTGACTTCAGTACGATGTCTGCTGACGCCATTTTTTTTTTTAATTAATGATGCAAGAGTTGAGGATATTTTTAAGTGCTGATGGGAAACAGTTTGAATTTACCACTCGACAATGACAAAGATGATAATTTTCAACGTTATTTGCAGTGGATACCCGTGTTTGAGTAGACGCTCTGTTTATTTTAAACAATATCAAATTCCGTTTACCGTCCGAACATTCGAGAACACTCATTAAAGAGAATACGCTCTCCGGAAGGATTCGAACCTTTGTTCCCTTTGCAGGGGAAACCGTCATTTAATCCAACATGTTTTGACCGCCTCGGTTACGAAGAGCTTCACAATCAAACAACGTCAAAGCATGTCTGATTTAAACGGCCGTTTCTCCCGCAAAGGAGGACGAGGGATCGAATCTTGTTGAAGGGTGCATTTTCTTTAACAAACGTGCAGGCCTCTAAGTGTTTAAATTGTGTCTAAAAATGTATATATAGGCAAAAAAAATGAACAAATGTGTACAAGAAATGTTTCGATTATGAGAGTTCGAAACTTTTCTCTACAATAATTTTTAATCCCATTTCCTTTCAGGGTGCGGGAGATCATGGCTCTCGCTAGCTTCTTTTTTTTTCTTTCTTTCTTTTTTTCTACATTGGGATGTGCGTTGTGGTACAGTGGATATCGGCTCGGAACGAGAAACCGGGGAGCCGAGTTCGAATTCCAGTTCAATCCATTGTATTCACTTACGCGCAAATACCCTTGGGAAAGGTATTAATCCGTCTCTTCCTTCCAGTTATGGGTTAAATAGCAGGACAGACTGGGTTCTATAGCCTTGATCGGCAACCAGTCTACCGCAGAAAGCAATGGCAACCTACTGCGGGATAATCTTCTGCCCAGTCAGTCATGTCTCTTTCAAGACATGATCGCCCAAGCGTGTATCACGTATGGCATTTAACTGACTGACTTCTTTACGGTTTTGAATTCATTATATTCCTTTTAGCTGTACTATTTGCAAACAAAGTCTAGAAGGTTCTGTCTATTTTATTTAACCCAGAATTGGAGTAGAGGATGAACAGATTGTTTCATGCATTTTCCAAAGGTATTAGTGCAAAAGTGAACACAACAGACGAGGCCGGAATTTGAACTCAGCTCCACGATTTTACTTCTGACGCCGATAAATGTCAAGCTACTGATACACGTGACAAAATTCTAGCTACTCAAATGCTCATGGACACTTAACGCCTGTGGATATTTATTATTTAATAGAGAAAAAAAATTCTTCAGAGAGGTTGTTAGCGTGTTATCCATATAATTCAATTCCTTGTGAACTTCTCCACTCGCTAGTTCAACAAATATGGCTTTCTAAGGCCAACGCATACATTTTTTTTACGTCGATATATACAGACTCGGCTGCAGATATTAGACAACAATTGTCAGTTGTATTTTAATAGGAGACGAACGTTTCGCTGCTTGAAGCTTTCATTAATGGCGATTGTGAAGGTTACGTCTGCAAAAAGGGATCGATCAACTTGCTCTTTTCATTGAATATTCAATCAATACAATGTTCTAGCATTGGACTCTGCATATTCGATACTTGACAATAAACAAATTCAAGCCAGCTCAATCTGTGCACGGAAGATAAGTTTTATTAGACTAATATTTTATGAAAAGCTTAATATGATGAAACGAATGTGTTCGTTAAAAATGAGAAACATTTTCTATATGGTTTCGTTGGAAAATAAAAACATTTTCTATGTAATCTATTTAAAGAGCTTTGCAGTTCTATTTTATCGTTGTTAAAACAGACTTTGTCTGTAGTCTCTGAGTCTTTCTTTCGTTCCAAAATACTGTACTGAATATGTACACACTCCGTTAAATATAGGGATATGCAAGTAGCATAGCGGCTAAGGTACGGAAAGTTAGATTGCAATGACGTTCAAATTCCAACCGAACTCGTGGCGTCCATTTCCAATCAAATATTCTAGAGAAAGATATTAATCTATTGTTTTTCTTTCTTCCTTTTTTTCCTTCTGGGGGTTAAAATCAGAGGAGACTATCCAGTTTTGGTTAATCAATGAATGCCTGATACACGCTAGGGCGATCATGTCTCTTTCGAAACATGACTGACTGAGCAGGAGATTTTCCCAAGGGTATTTGCGCGCAAGTGAATGCAATGAATTCAACTAGAATTCGAACTCGGCTCCCCGATTTCATGTTCCGAGTCGATATCCACTGCCCCACAACGAAAGAAAAAACGAATTTTTATAATTTTTAGTGGATTCTTTTAAAACCTAGTTCAACTTTTGTTAAATATAACTGTTACTATAATCTCCCCGGGAGGTAGATTTTAATGTTAATTCGTTTTTGTTTTTTGTGTTTTTTTTGTTTTTTTTATATAGTCTTTTTTTTATAACCTCATGACAGAACTGATGACCAGCAATCATAAAAAAAAACTACACAAAATCCAATAAGTGTTATTAACAAATCATGATCTAGCAATAATAATTTATAGCTGCACTTTTTGACTTCAAAACTTTAATGGTACCAGGTCACAATTTTGCTACTTTAGTAAACTTAATGATGAATTTTCTCCTATAAATCTATTATAGTCTGTTTCAGATCTTTGGGGGTGAAGTATTAGAGGTTGTTAGGAGATATATATATATATATATATATATATATATAGGACTATCGTTCTCATTTTTTTATGCGACTGTAGTTTTGGAGGCAATATAGGCCACTTTAGTACAAATGAAAATTGATCACTTATTCAAAAATAATTGTTTATTTTTGTGTTTTTTCACAGTAAAGTTTACGCTGTACAAGACGCAGGGACCACTCGAGGTAGGTGGTTAAGTGGGGTAGTTTATATGGCTAGGAGGGGAAGATAAGTTAACTCTAGACTTGAACACGTTAAAATTGTAGTGATCGTGAAAATATCCTCGTAAGAGTTTGTTTTTCGCGGTAAGACGCTGTTTGAGTGGAACTTACATTTCGCTGATGGAATACGGAGGGAAGAAGCTGTTTGAGTGGAGCTTACATCTCGCTGATGGAATACGGAGGGAAGAAACTGTTTGAGTGGAACTTACACCTCGCTGATGGAATACGGAGGGAAGAAGCTGTTTGAGTGGAACTTACAACGCGCTGAGAGAGAAGTTGGAGGGTTGAAAACAATTTTTCTCCAAGAAAGACACGGTGGCGCTTTTCAACGCTATCAAGACTGGAAAGTGAGGACC
This sequence comes from Ascarosepion bandense, assembly GCA_037127315.1. NCBI lineage: Eukaryota > Metazoa > Mollusca > Cephalopoda > Sepiida > Sepiidae > Ascarosepion > Ascarosepion bandense. The sequence goes on from JBBBDQ010000384.1 coordinate 106,715, forward strand.
GGGCAGCTCTCGCCGAAATGTGCCAACAGTAATCCATTTTTGGCTCGCTCTGGCTCTTATAAAGGTAGACGATAGCATGAGAAGTCAGGTACTTACTTGGAGGGTACAGGGAACCGCACATTTTACCTGCATATTTAGCATAGGAACGAGTTCCAATTGAGATCAGGTGTCAGTTGGAGGCACAATATTCTCTCGCGGCACGGAATCTTCCTCGCCGAACATCCGTTCATCGTGACTGACGATAGTTTGGAGTCTGACAGGCGTTTCACATCGTCTTACTGAAAGATCTTTATTGGAAAAGAGACATGTATTCAAAGTACTCTAAATTACGGCGTATAAGTCGATTTTAGCTCAAAGTTTCGTCTATATTTACCGTATAAGTCGGTCCCAAACATAGGGTAGGCTATCAGTGACCCAAAACCGTGACAGAAAATTATTTTTTAAGCTTAAAAACTCGACCCAAAAAAATTTTAGGCTTAAAAACACGAATTGTACGCTGCAATTTACGGTTTATTTCTGAGATGAGGAGCTATCATTATTTCCACAATTTACATTAGGGCTATCCTCCTTATCTTTGTTGTTTTTATCGCAACGTTTCAGCGGTTTTGCTAAAAGCCCCTTCACCCCACCCCTTTCCCCAGGTGTAGCTTTTGATCTGGTGAGCCAACAGGGAATTCTGAACTGAATCCTTTGTTTAATCCACGGAGGTAGACTGTTCCCGTTTCACTGCCTATTTCTCGGGATATCTTCTGATCCTTATTTTTAGTGCTGCTCACTTATATAAGAACTTGATGATAGCTCTAGATATGGGCAATGGAACAAGAACAGTCCATCCCTGTATGTTAAATAAAGGGTTCTGTTTGGAATTCCTTTTAGGTTACTGTTGTGGTAAGAGGTATATACGCGCCTTACTATCATCAATGAACTGACTGTTCCATTCATAAGTAATCCTGAGTAATTGTTTAGAAAGAAAAAAGGTAATGTTATAGGATCTTGAATAAGTTCTCGCTGATTTTTCATGAAAAGAAATGTTTTATTTAGAAAAATTAGTAAGAAACTTGAAATTAGCCACTACTTTTCCCCATCAATGTGGTAGCATTTGAATTCCACGTCGGAAAAACGACACGTCTTTAGAGGCTAACCAAGAGTACAACTACTTTTTGGCATCTTCATAAGAATGAAAGTACTGCTCAGCCAGGCCATGTACCATCTATCAAAACAAGAAATAATCGGACTAGGCAATGTCTGCTGAATACAGTGATTGGGGTAGGACTTCCCATTTAAGCGTTTCCAAGTACTTTTTCACCCGTTTTGTAACATGTGACCTAGAATTGTCATGTTTCAAAATAACTTTGTCGTATTTCTGCTCGTATAGGAGCCGGGGTTTCTTCAATGCTCAGCTCGAACGCATCAATTGTAGCCGATGGTGATCTTTCGTGATTGTTTTGGTTGGTTAATATAATAAACTACACCCAGCTGATTCCACCAAATGCAGAGTAGAAGATTCGAACCATGGATATTCGGCTTTACAGCCAATGGTAATGCATGACCGGGCTTACACAACAATTTTCTACGCTTAGGGTTATTGTAGTGTATCCACTTAACTTCACCGGTCACGATACGAAGCAAAAGAATCTTTCTTTTTTTTTTTTTTGCTGTTGAAGCAGCTGTTTACATATGACAAAACGCCGTTCGACGTCTCTTGGCTTCAACTCGTACGAGGTCCTGGGCAAGACAGTAAACTGCATCTGGCAGCAAGGCCTCTGATTATAATGTTGTGAGGAGCATGGAACAACCTCTTAATTGCTGTTGTTCTCAGGTCCACCCTGACACGGTGTGGTGGCACCTGTTAGGGTCCCAGCTATAGGAATATAGTTAACCCCGAACTGAGGTCAAAACAAAACATATCACAGTAAAAATAAAAATACACTATATATATATATATATATATATATATATATATATATAATGTACATGAAAATAGACATTTTATATATATATATATAATGTACATGAAAATAGACTTTTATATATATATATATGTACATGAAAATTGACTTTTATGTATGTATGTATATATATATATATATATATATATATATATATATATATATATTTGAAAATAGACTTTTATAGAAAAAATATACATTTTCGAAGGAAAGATATTACCAACAATACATTTTTGAAAGAAAAAAAATTATTCTCAGCAAAACATTTTTGAATACAAAACTAGAAGATATTTTTATTTTTTAAAATAAAAAAATAAAACCAAAATATTTTCATTAAAATCTGACTAAATCAACCTTCTCACTATAATTGAACATTAAAAAATACCTTAAAGCCCCACCTTTTTTGGCATTAAATAACCCACAGAGGTTGATCTGCCGTTAAACAAAGCTTACTCAAACTCAACTCGTACGGCACCCAATGTCCTTGCTTTTGAATCATTCCTAATGCTTTCAAACGTTTCCAAACTGTTGTGTGATCAACTCCTAACAATTCTGCAAGTTCAGCTTGCGCCTGACACGAGTCTACATGAAGTAATGCCTCCGATTCTTCATCTTCAAACCTTTTCGGTGCGCCAGAGCGTTCTTTATCTTCAACATCGAAATCATTATTTTGAAGCGTCTAAACCAATCTCTGCATGTTGTTTCTGACAGAGCATGGTCGCCGGAAGTCTCAACATGAATTCTTAGCGCTTCAGCTGCAGATTTCTTTTTAATAAAATAGTACAGTAAAATTCCCCACAATTTTGGGGGGACACGAAATCTGACATGTTTAAGGCTATGAAAAACATAGTTGTTTACATTTAGGCGAAATAACATACACTGAATTTCAAGCTTTCTTATACTACTACATTCTAGCTGCTTACCATCTGAAATTACTCGCACGCAGTTCTGGGAACGCCTTCGGTTGGAAAACAGTTACAACTTGTACAAGGTCCTAATACTATGACAGTGATTTGTCTACCTGAGTATTAAATACTACTCTCGCGTAATTTGTCTTGCCAAACGCCACAACATAACAATGTATCATTAAACAATTAGGAAATTGCTTACCTTTTTAAGAAGAAACTGCTTTGAAGCTTTGTCAACCTCACGGCAACATACATCAATATAAACTTCCTGTTTTCATTCATAAGAAACTGCCTTCCAGGCTCCGAATTCACTGAATTCATCGATCTAATAAAGAAATTAAATCTACAAAATCATACACACCTGGCAAGGACCCTAATATGGAAAAACAGGGCAAATATTACAAGTATCTTTTTTACACACTGTTTGTTGTTGCGTACATGTTATAATTTTTCTGCTTGAGACACCCAAAATTATATATATATATATATACATAATAGAATATATATACAAATAGAATTTTAGCTTGAAGAAATCAATTCTACACGCAAAAAGAGACATTATCATTTACATAAAAAAAATCGTTTATATCAAAACGTTTACATAAAAGAAAACGTCAACGATACAGGGACGTTCAACATATGAATTTCACTTTTGGTGCCTGATGTGTCTAAATTTCAATTTTTGCTGTCTTGCATTTCCATCGTTGTTATTAAATGGCTCGATGCGATAAGTAAATTTTAGATTCTTCCATTATTTCTTTGCTTCTATAAAAAAAAATGATGCTATAACTTCTTCATTATCTGTTCAGATTTTCTTCAGGCTTTCTATCATAGTGCATTCGTTAGACCAACTGACGTGGGTAATAAATGTGATTGTCAATGAATGCCCTACTACAGCGGCTATCTACCAGGCTGAACTACGCTCAGTGAATAACTGTTGAAATTTGTACTAAACAGCAAAATACTAAACATTAGTGCTGGTATCATTTTCAGATTCGCTATCAGATCTTTGAGTGCTACTACCTTCAAGAAATTTAAATATATTTAAAGTTCTAAGAAGGCTAAACTCAAATCCAAATATCGAGAAGAAAACTCCAGTTCTAAACCTTACATAAAGCAAGAAAATAAAATAAAGTGAAAGAAATTTATAAATACACACACACACACACACACACACACACACACATATATATATATATATATAGTGTATCGAGGCAGCAAATAATTTTCTAAACATATACTGTTAAATATAAGAGACAATGAATGTCTGTTATGTTTAATCATGAGCCGCTCGTATTTTTGGCTTTAATTTCAGTTGAATATAAAGACAAAAATTCTCCAACATTTGGATAATTTTTTATTAAGTTGGTTCTAAGAGTAATATGGTTGTTTTGTTCGAATTAAAGTATTTGTTGGTATAAAGCTTCAATTTCCATTTGTTTAAACATTGAATTAGGTTTCTGTGCGACATGAAAATTTGGTCTGAGATTAAGGAATTCTATTTCATCTGGAGTGAGTTGGTAATCCGATAGGTTAATGAAGTTGTTATTGATGTTTGGTAAAAGTATTTTTCCTTTATATAATTTGTTTAGCTTTTTTTGGGTGACTTGTTTATGGGATTCATGTTCCTTTTGTGTTGTATAATAAATCCAATATTTCCTTGAATTTTTCACTTGTGGTAGAAGATTGTAAGATTCCTTTAATACGTACAATTTCAGTGTTGATTAGTTGATCATTTAATGATCCTAATACGATGTTTAGAACGGCTCCTGATTAAACATAATAAACATTCATTGTCTCTTATATTTAACAGTATATGTTTAGAATATATATATATATATATATATATATATATTGTAATTTTGTTATTACAATGGTTTATAAACACATAATATGATATTATTGTAGCGAGCGCTCTTCATAAAAGTAAATGCTTGAACAGTGGGTTTTAATCTACCTGTTCTTTCATTTTTTTGCAATATATATAATTTCAAATCCAAAAAAGGAAGTGTATATAGGTAAAATAAAAAAAAAACAGATCCTATTAATATTAATTTAATCAATATTAAAAATGATCCAGGGGAAGGGCTCGATGTAAATAGTATTATCTATTTACAGAGCAAAAGATGTATATATTAATAAATTCCGAAATTTACATTTTGTTGAATAGCTACTTCAGCGAGAAAATTCTCGCTTCATCAGCAACGATCTAAAAACAAAAATTTATTAATTCAAATATGGTACAAAAATTCAAATACCGGAAGAAGACCCAAAACATATCCATACACAGGAAGTTAAAAAAAAAAAGGTGTGAGGATGGGGATTAAGAAAAAACATTATTTAAAATTTGTCGTCCAGACATAAAAAAGGGGCAGAGATCGAGATTCATGACTCTATATTAGAAGACTTTTGGATTACGTTTGTATTAATCAAAAATTAAACGTGTCACAGGAATGAGAAGTGATGAAATAGTAAAAGACGCAGTGAGGGAAAAGGAAAAAGAAAGGACAAATGTGGTCGACGGGAAAAAAGTTAACGAAAAAATAACACATGAAATATTCAGTAGCCGAGACGACAGGGTTTCAAATGGTGAAAGGAAAGGAAAAGTTATATATTTAAAAAAAAAAGAAAAGTAAACTGGAGAAAAAATTATATATAATCTACACTTATTTATAAATGGAACTTTGTGTGTGTATGTGTGTGTCCGTTACCTATAGACTCCGAAACGGCTCAACCGATTTTCTTGAAAATTTACACAGTTGTACTATAAGCGTCTGCAAGTGTTCATAGCTAGGTTTTGTGTCGAGGTACCCCCGATAAATATCGATAATCGAAAAAAATCGGGTTATAGAAGTGGTCCGATTTTAATCAAATTTGATACACTCATAGACAAAGACATAAGAAACGATATTCAGAAGTTTCAAGGTTGCAGTTTTTACAATAGTACAGAAAATCGATAGTATCTATATATATATATATATATATATATATATAAAGCAAAATGTTTGTGTGTGTCTATCTGTTTATCTACCTGTATGTCCGTATTTTTTCAGCCCTTTTATTTTAGTTTTTGCTTCGGGTTTAGCTCTAAGTAGGTATAATTGTACTTCTTAGTCTCAGCCATGATACCATTTACTCAGAGGACTTATTTAACCTTCAAAATTCAGTTTACAACGAAAAAAACTTATTTGATATCGATACCAGGAAATCAAAATTTGACTTACATCCATTCATTTTTCTTTCAGTCTACGGTTTCGCTTTAACTGGAAGCAACTATTGCTTTTTAGTTTTTCGTGCCAACGTCCAAAGAGTCTGAGCTCCAGGACCATGGATTAGTTTTAAAGCTTTCATTAACCCGAGCAACGCCGGCCTATACTGCTAGTATATATATATACATATATATATATCAGTTTTCCCTGACGATCCGTTTAGGTGAAACCTAGGTAGGTTGTCTGGATCTGTAGATATTCTTTATTTATCCCGCTTTACCTAAGTATTGAGCGCTTTTTTGTTAGTTGATTGCTCGTGTCGGATTTTTTTCTTTGGGCTCCGTGCTGACTCGGTCCGAACTCTTTTGACTGATATTCATGTACTTAGCTCTTTCTTTTTTAAAACCATTTTTCTCTTCTTCGTAGATACGTGGAAAGTTTTTCGACAAGCGTATAGTTATTATCTCTTATATATATAAATTATATATGTATTGTGTGTAAAAATACTCGAAGCCATATACATAAAGCAATTGAAACCTAACCTGAACAAAATTAACTAGGGAATCTCCACACACATTCTCAAATGCCTATAATAGATAACGAAGTGATTGGTTATCCCAATGGCTTTCCATACTTAATACTTCTCGCCCCCACTCTCATGTGGTCATGTGAGACGCCACAACTGTAGTGTGATTTCCACTTTCAGCATGCACGCACGTGTTCGTCAATCCTCCACACAAAAAAAATAGACGACTACTACTATCGTTCGTCCGCGAACTGCCTGTTACAACCAACACTATTTTCATCTATGATAATGGATGATGTAAGCCGAAAGCTTAGAAAGGATCAAATAAAAACATGTATCAATATTGTGATTTTCTTTCCTCTTTCAACGATAATGCTATTAAGATTATCAGACGATATGGAAAAAAATTACATGAAAGAAATCGACAAAACTTGTCTATATTATTTAATGAAACATGCATCAATATATATATATATATAGTCATCCGCAGACAGATCTGTTTCGCTGTATCACAGCTCATCAGTACGGTTAGACTCCGATTGCTTTTAACCCAGGATTGAAACCCGACCGAAGTGGCGTTAATCGGCGGTTCTACCTCTGGGCCATGGGCGCACGGTAGAAGAAGGCAGACATTTTAGCATGTATATTGTCATTATACACGCCCAATAGCCAGAGTGCTCTAATTCATTACTGAATGAGCGATGCGTACATGCCAGAGTAGCTACTATTTTTCAAAGTTTATATATATATATATATATATATATATATAACCAACACTAGTCCCATAACTCTCTAAGGTGGTAGTGGTACCGCGTGTACTATAGAATATTGCAGAAGTTGGTGTCTAACACTTTCCAGGATTTGTCCTTCTCCGAGACCTGTTGCCAACAAAGGCTACAGCTGGAAGGGAAAAGAAGAGGTGGATTTATAATTTTCTCAACAGTATTTGCACAGAATATAACAGAATACAATAAACGGATTATAAGGAACATGTAACGAAACATAATGGACAGAATATAACGGATTATAACAAAATATAACGGATTATAACAGAATATAGCAAATCAGACTGGAATTCGAAACCGGCTCTCTAATTTCTCATTTCGAGCCAAAATACATTACACCACAGTGCATCCACAACTACTGGTAACTAATAAAATCTATTGACAACTAAAGCCCCAAATCTTACTGTCTTTAGATAATAAAATATGTAACAATAACAAGGAATTATAGTTCATCTATTCAAATGCCGTTTCAAACAATCTGCAATTCTAACCAGCTTCAATTTCTATAAGTTTACCATAAATGAGAAGCTAAATCATGGCTCATGCACGGTTAATATAAAAAAAATCTAATCTTGGTCAGTGAAAGAAAAAAAATATTACTTGTTACACTAACGATCTTATACCCCCTTCTAGTGTACCTAGGCTTTAGCCAATTAATATCCATCGTCCCATTTTTTTTATGCGAGTCAGTCTGCATTAATAGATTATAAATAGAAAACTATAAAAAGAAAATCTAACTTTCATAAAATAATTAATTAATAATTCAAATAATTTAATAATCTTACAATACCTTAATGTCATAGAAATGCCCAGACCTCTTTGTTGTACTCATCTATCGCCCGGTTCACACTCCACCCACATCTATTGAACGGGTGAAGAGGCTCATTCCTTGTTTCCTGTTTAGGGTGTGGTTTCCGGCTTTCTCTTTTCTCTTTTCCAATCTTTTCACTCTTACGTAGCCCCCTGCACATCAGTGGCGTTACCGCCTTGCTTGGGGTGATATGATTAAAAAAAAAAAAAAAAAAAAAAGATATCTGGTGATTTGGAGTAAACACTAGCTAGGCTGCATATGAAAAAATAACGCCTTTTCTGTCAATACTTTTATGGTAATTGTTCGGATGAAATCCTCACTGCGGTACCTAAACTTTATGAATTTAGAGGTAGTATCTGCTATCTACCTAGGTGTCCTTGACAAAATCCAACAGAGAATCTGTAATGTGATCGATCCCGACTTGGCAGCTCAGATACAGGCAATTTATAACCGGCACAATGTGGCTTCCCTGTGTTTCTACCACAAATACTTTCACAGTTTCTGCTCCGATTAACTTAGCCTATGGTGCCCCCTATATATAAATTTACTCGGGCCACAAGATTAGCAACTAGTTCTCACCCTTTTACTGTGAAACCAATAAATTGTAAACGCAAATTCTACTCCATCAGGTTCTTTTCTCGCACTTCCCGCCTGTGGAATTCTCTTCCTTTTACTTGCTTTCTCGACAGCTACAATCTCCAAGAATTTAAATGTAAAGTCAATAGTCATCTCCTATCTCACTAACCTGCATCCTATCTCTCTCTCTCTCTTTCTTTCTCTCTCATGCTCCTTTCTCCGTCTACTCTCATCAGTATTCTCATCCTTCTCTTACCCACTTCGACACCCCCTATAACCTGTCACTCTTTCTCATAACATGTAACCCCCTGCGCACCAGTGGCATTAAAATGCCTTGCTTGGAGCGATATGATTATAAAGAAAAGTACTTGATTGGTGTCAAGGTCTCATCAGTACCCAGTTGAATTGGCGAAATGTAACCGTAGATTCTATCCTAACAGTTTCTTTTCACGCGCTTCTCCCTTGTGGAACTCCCTTCCGGCTTCGTACTTACCAGCTAACATTGAATTTAAATATTTGAAGGCCAATGTTAATCGTATTGTTATCTACCGTCTCCTTGATTATCATTCTATTGTTATCGCTCTTTATAATGTTTCTCAATTTTCTTATTTTTTCACATTCAGTAATTTCTTGTCTTAGTGGTTTTACTGCCTTACATGGGGCGATATGACAGCTAGTATTGTTATTTCGGAAATTATCTAAATTCATTTAAAAATGGAACTTTGTCTCTGTGTGTGGATGTCCGTTACCTATAAACTCCGAAACGGATGAACCGATTTTCTTGAAAATTTACACAGTTGTACTATAAGCGGCTGCGAGTGTTCTTAGCTAGGTTTTGTGTCGAGGTACCCCCCGATAAATATCGAAAATCGATAATCGAAAAAATTGGGTTATAGAAGGAGTGGTCCGATTTTAATCAAATTTGATACACTCATAGACAAAGACATAAGAAACAATATTCAGAAGTTTCAATGTTGCAGTTCTTACAATAGTGCAGAAAAACGAATAAATATATATATATATATATATATATATATATATATATATATATATAAGGCAAGATGTTTATGTGTGTGTCTGTTTATCTGTCTGTATGTCCTTTATACAAATCCACAATTTTTGTCAGATTCTCACCAAACTTCACACAAATATTCTTTAGTCTGAGCTCTAGGACCATTGATTAGTTCTAAAGCTTTCATTACACCCGAGCAACGCCGGGCTATACTGCTAGTGTAGTCATAAATGTCTGGGAATACTCGATAGAACGTATTACAGCTCATCGTTGACAAAAGAGTGCTGGATAAATATGTGATGTCTATTCTCTTTACATGACAGTGAATGTTAAATAATATTCCCACTGATGAGCGTAAAATTAGAAACAGCAGAAATATGATTCTACAGAAGGATACTGAGAATTCCATGGACGGAGCTTATATGCAAAAAGGAAGAATTAAAGAAAATGGCAACGTAAAGAACATACTCAGAATCAGAAAAACAGTTGAAATTACTTGAACACTTCATGAGGAAGAAGGGCTTGGAAAATTTGACGCTCACGGGACATATTTAGGGCAAAAGTTATAGGGTCAGGTAGCAAGATTGTGAAAACCTGACAAGATTGTGCGAATGGATGGCAAGACGGAGGACGGGAGCAAACTACTAAAACCTACTCGAGATAGTTGATTTTCTAAGCACCGCTTAGATGTGGCACAAGGCCGAGTGTATGGAGTATCCAGTGAGGAATCTACACGAGATAGAATGTTGTGGAGAGCAATGAAAGGACGCGACACATAGACGAAGAAAAGGAAGCAGTCGATAATGCAATGACCGATGCGTTTGGTTAGAATTAGCAACAATCTAGAAGTTATGCCTGGATTCGTAATCGGAGGCCACAACTTAAACAACCTAAAGTACGCAGATGATACAGTGCTGATAGCAGACACACAAAGGAAACTACAAGACCTCTTACAGAAGGTAGCAGAAGAAAGTAACAAGAAAGGACTACAAATAAACTGCACGAAAACTGAATGCATGGTCATCAGTAAAAAGGGGCAGCCCAAAATGCCAAATACAGGTCGGGGATACCAGAATCAAGCAGGTACAACAATTTAAATACCTGGGAAGCGTTAAAACAGAAGACGGAAAATGCAACACAGAGATCCGAAGGCGAATTGTCATGGCGAAGGAAGCATTCCAGAAGTTGAGTAAGGTATTAAAAAACAGGACAAATTCGCTAGAAACTAGGAAGAGAGTATTGGATTGCTACGTGATGTCCGTTCCTTCAATATGGCAGTGAATGCTGGACAATACCATCAAAGATGAAGGTAAAATTTGAAGCAACTGAAATGTGGTTCTACAGAAGGATGCTGCGAATCTTATGGATCGAGAATGTAAGCAATGATGAGGTCTTGGAAATGATGGAAACAAAAAGGGAATTAATACTGAGCATCAGGAAAAGACAGCTGAAGTTCCTGGGACACGCAATGAGGAAGGAGGGCCTGGAGAATCTGATACTAACAGGCCAGATAGAGGGAAAAAGAGACAGGGGAAAGAAACGAATTTGAAGGACCTAATCAGGTGGATGACAGAACGAGGATTGCACGGTGTAACAGAAGACGTGCTCAGAGTCACCAGGGATAGGGAAACGTGGAAAGCCATGATCGTCTACGTCCTTTAGGGACAGGGCACATAGAAGAAGAAGAATAGGCATTTGATAATGGCTGAAATCTGAAGCAGAACGTACGCATTTCCAGCTCGTCATATGTGATTTTTAGGGTTCATAGGTCATAGGAACGCGGTGTCAATAGACTTACGCTACCAGAGTACCACACTGACACCACGAAACCGGACACAGCGTTTCACCTTGGCTTGTGATATCGCTAATTGGAAACTGGAGAAATGGCAAAGCATGGTATGGTTCGATGACTCACAGTTTCAGTTGTTTGGGGTTAGTGGTAGGGATCTGATGTAGCGCAGACCCCATTAGTCTATTGACCTCATTTATCAATAAGTCCCTATTGTGATAGTGAGGGTTTTTTCCCCATCATCAGCATGCTAAACTCTAGGAGGGTAAATACTTGCACCTTACTGGTTTTATGTTTACTACTGACAAGATATGCGTTGTAATGCAGTGGATATCGGCTCGGAACGCGAAATCGGGGAGCCGATTTCAAATTCCAGTTGAATTCCTTGCATTCACTTACATGCAAATACCCTTAGGAAAGGTATTAATCCGTCTCTTCCCTCCAGGTATGGGTTAAATAACAGGACAGATTGGGTTCTATTACCTTGGCTGGCAACCAGTCTACCGCAGAAAGTAATGGCAACCTACTGCGGGAAAATTTTCTGTCCAATCAGTCATGTCTCTTTCGAGACATGATCGCCCAAGCGTGTATCATGTATAGCACTTGACTGACTGACTGACTGACTGACAAGAAGTGGAGTGATTTTATTGAATCGATTGCTATTTCTGCTGCTCAGAAGTTTGGTTAAGTGTGTCATACCAGACAACTTATCTCATCGGAATCCATATTTGACATTTATAAATCTACCATTTGTCCGTGCATTGAATATTGCTGCCATATCTGATCGAGTGTCCCGGCTCTATATCTCGAGATTATGGACAAAAAAATCCAAGTGTCTGTAATGTAATTGTTCCTGACCTGGTATCTCGACAAGTCGTTTTCCTATCACCGTAACGTGGCTTCCCTCATTTCTTTCTAGAAATATCTTTCATTGCAGCTGTTTTAAAGAGATCGCCTCCTGGACTATGAATTTTAATCATACTACCAGATTGGTTAGAATGTGCGTCGTGGTGCAATGGATATCGGCTCGGAATGAAAAATCTGAGAACAGAGTTCGAATTCCAGTTCAATTTGTTGCATTCACTTACGCGCAAATACCTTTTAGAAAGGTATGAATCAATCTCTTCTCCCTCCACCTATGAATTGAATAGCAGGATGGATTGTCTTCTTTAGCCTTGGTTGGCAACCGGTCTATCGCAAAAGTAATGACAACCGACAACGAGAAAATATTTTACCCAGTTAGTCTTGTCTATTTCGAGACATGATCGCCCAAACGTGTATCACGTATGGCCCTAAACTGACTAAACTGGCTATTTGATCTCGTTTTACTGTTGAAATAGCTAGATATAGGCGCAGGTTCGAATCTTACTGGAAAAAGCGTATTCAGACCAGTAGACGAAAATTAAATATAATGGTTTATGAAACGAAAACGTTTCCGTTACACCCAATGGTGTGTAGGGCAGCGTTTTTGCTGTTTCCGTAACAATCTGTTTTTTTTATGGGGCAAGGTTGTTAGCTCTGCGTCCAACCACCAAACCTGGAGGAAGGTGATTTTCTAAGCGTAGCTTAGACGTGACACACGGCCGAAAGTAGGAGTCACCCAGTGAGGATCGAACTCAATACTCAGTTATAATGATTCTAGCTAGACGAGCTTGCTAAACATTACACCACGCCGAGGTATCCTTATTAAACGGAGCTTTTACTCAAATTTGGGTATCCACTAAAATAAGATTTCTAAACTTATTTATAAATGGAACTGTGTGTGTGTGTGTGTGTGTGTGTGTGTGTGTGTGTGTGTGTGTGTGTGTGTGTCCGTGTCCGTGTGTATGTGTGCGCGTGGGTCCGTTACCAATAGATTCCGAAACGGCTGAACCGATTTTCTTGAAAATTTACACAGTTGTACTATAAGCGTCTGCTAGTGTTTTTAGCTAGGTTTTGTGTCGAGGTATCCCCGATAAATATCGAAAATCGATAATAGAAAAAATCGGGTTATAGAAGGAGTGGTCCGATTTTAATCAAATTTGATACACTCGTAGACAAAGACATAAGAAACGATATTCAGAAGTTTCAAGGTTGCAGTTCTTACAATAGTGCAGACAATCGATAATATATATATATAAGTATTGTTGGAATAATATTCCTTGTCAAAAGAAACACTATTTTTAAGAAAGTGCTCAATACAAAAGTAGAGCTAATAGTGATATTGTAACATATCCATGTTATAATTTACGAATAAATAATATATATATATATATATATATATATATATATATATATATATTATAAGGCAAGATGTTTGTGTGTGTTTCTGTTTATCTGGCTGTATATCTGTATTTTTTCAGCCCTTTTATTTTAGTTTTTGCTTCAGGTTTGGCTCTAAGTATGTATAATTGTAGTTCTTAGTCTCAGCCATGATACCATTTACTCAGAGGACTTATTTAGCCTTCAGAATTCAGTTTACGACGAAAACACCTTATTCGATTCACACTCCACCCACATCTATTGTACAGGTGAAGAGGCTCATCCCTTGTTTCCTGTTTAGGATGCGGTTTCCGGTTTTCTCTTTTCTAATCTTCTCACTGTTATGTAGCCCCCTGCACATCAGTGGCGTTACTGCCTTGCTTGGGGTGATATGATTAAAAAAAAAAAAAATACCAGGAAATCAAAATTTCACTTACATCCATTCATTTTTCTTTCAGTCTACGGTTTCGCTTTAACTGTTGTTTTTTAGTATTTCGTGCCAACGTACAAAAAGAGTCTCCCGGACTATGGATTAGTTTTAAAGCTTTCATTACACCCGAGCAACGCCAGGCAATACAACTAGTAAGTAATAAAATCAGGTCAGGTCAGACTATGTCTGTTACTAGTACTACGTAACCCAGTACTACCTGCCACGGGTCGGGTCGTCGGTGACTAAACCGGCGCCTCCGCTAGATGCAAGCTCAGTGAGTAGGATGGTGTAGGCACCCTGCAGGACCAAAAACAAGACCTTTCAAACGGCGGAAGAGCTCCTATGAGTCAACGGCCACCCTCAAAAGTAACCAGTTATGGTTTAAATTGTCTTCAGCAACCCGCATTGCCTAGCGTGGCGAGTAGGATATATCCCATTGAAATTCATCCAGAGAGGCGTTCCTCAAAACGAGGGTGAAAAAAAACCTGATTCAGATCAAAAACAAAATGTCTCGGATTAATCAAAAATAAAAAAAAGGACATTACTTCTTTAGAATGATGAGACCAAGTATATTTTTAATCAAAAACACGTTTCGAAGGAGAACGTGTACGTTATCATTGGCGCCATCACTTTGAATAAAAGAAAAACAAAACGATGTGTTAGGAAACTGTACTCCGGCGAAACGCGTCTCTGATATAAAAATATTTCTACTTAGCCTCACATACCCTTGCGTAAAATAAATGAAAACGAATAATGTCTTCCTATAATCTTTCACACTTTCGTGATCACGTATACGTCGTCTCTTGGCGTCATTTTTCTCTTTCATTTTAGACTGATGAATACAGTTTGTTACTTCGCTTTAATGACACGACTGACAGCTAAAAGGCTGACACCAACAATATCCACGATCTGTCTGTATGGCGCGCTACTGTGTTCTTCCTTGGAGTAACGTCCATCGCAGACAACGGCCATAAGACAACTAATCGACAGTCAAGACAATAGTGTCTGGGCGTGATAAAAATCTGATGCAATCAAAGATGAAGCAATATTTTTCAAGCCCAAACAAATTTCATCATACACCTCGAAAACACATTCATACTGCTGGAGACTACTGCATATGACGTAAACTAAAGAAAAAATCGGAATTGATTACACCCTGTCGCTCCAATAGATCTAAAATTGGCCGTATGGTGAAAGAAAGGAAATTAAAGAACTTGTTTCAAATAATTTGCACAAGGTTATAAACCCAATTGAAAAGTATATAAAAAAACATTTAATTAAATCTATTTTAAGAGAAATATTGTTGCCAGGATATATATATACATACATATATATATATATATATATATATATAACTTATTTATAAACGGAACTTTGTGTGTGTGGGTGTGTGTCCGTTACCTATAGACTCCGAAACGGCTGAACCGATTTTCTTGAAAATTTACACAGTTGTACTATAAGCGTCTGCGAGTGTTCTTAGCTAGGTTTTGTGTCGAGGTACCCCCCGATAAATATCGAAAATCGATAATAGAAAAAATCGGGTTATAGAA